>APFE031325508.1:1371-12100 GCA_000404065.3 Pinus taeda | reverse complement strand
GTTGCCGCCCCCCCTGTGACCCCCCCGCTACGCAATCGGCGCGGCGAAGGGGGGGCTCCACCCCCCGGTTCACTACGTAGGTTAGTCGTGGAAAGAATATAACACAACCCAACACATAGAGCAACCTGAATGTTTTGATACCTTTGACCATGAGTCACATGTGTGTCGGCTCAAGAGAGCATTGTATGGGCTAAATCAAGCACTTTGTGCTTGGTACACCATGATAGATAGCTACTTCACCAGGTTGGGCTTCATGGAGAGTGAAGCGGATGCAAACCTGTACCACATAGTGGTGGAAGGTAAATTGTTGATCATTGTACTTTATGTTGATGATCTCATACTGACAGGTGATGACTAGTTGATCAAATCTTGTGAGGACCTTGCAAGAGAGTTTGAGATGAAGGACATGGGGCTCATGCATTACTTTCTTGGCATGGAGGTATGGCAGGGAGATAGGTAGTTGTTTGTGTGTTAGGGCAAGTATGCCAATGAGATACTCAGGATATTTCGCATGGAGAGGAGCAAACCCATGCACACTCCTCTAGCAGGTAACTGGAGGAAGGGGATGCTACTTCAAGGGAAGTAGTGGAAGCTATTGTTTACAGACAGCTTGTGGGTTCACTCATGTACTTGGTGAACACACGATCAGATATGTGTTATGCATTTAACCAACTTATTCAAGTGATGGTTATACCTACCAAGATGTATTGGAAGGTGACAAAGAATGTGTTGAGATACCTCAGGGGAACTTCTCAGTATGGATTATGAAACAAACAGATAGAGGGATTGAAGCTTCAAGGCTTAACCAATGTAGATTGGGTAGGGAGTCCATCTGACTAGAAGAGCACATCAAGAGGGATCTTCAGTATTGGGTCAATGACAGTGTCTTGGTACATCAGGAAACAAATATCGGTTGCACTCAGTTTGACAAAGGCAAAGTACAGGCCGTGAGTCAGGAAACATGTGAGGCCATCTAGATGAGGAAGATCTTGGTTGGCTTGTTTGGTCAGCAAATGGATCCAACTGTGATTTACTGCGATAATCAGAGTTGTATTAAACTCTTTGAAAATCCATTTATTCATGATCAGTCCAAGCATATTGATATCCGATATCATCATCTCAGAGATTGTGTATTGAGGTGGATTATCTTGTTAGAGTACATTCCCACGGAGGAGAAATATGCTGAAATTTTGACGAAGGCACTATCAAGATGTAAATTTGAGTTTCACAAAAACAGGATCAGAGTAGCTGATAATCCCTTTCTTGTTGAGAGGGAGTGTTGAGAAATGGCAACAAGAAATTCCAGTTTAATTTTTCCTTGAATTAAACTAAGAATTAAAATCGAATTTTATTCTCATAGAAACTTGTAAATAGTTAATTAAGTTTAATTAGCTTAGGAATTTTGAGTTGGAAGTCTTTTTGTAGTCATGTATATGTTCTCCCTAAGTTTTAGTGGTCCAGTATGAGTTTAAATTGACTTGGAAATTAAATCACTCAGTTTACTGAGTTAATTTTAATTAAATTAGTTCTAAATTGTTTTTGGAACTAATAGAGGACTAACAATCAATTTGTGCACTAGTGCATCCACTAGTGCTACTCCAGTTAACTGAAGATTCCCTCATGAGAAACTCATACATGTCAGTTTAGAGAAAGTTCGAGTTGAGACTAGAGTGCACAGACAGTGTACTATCAGCGGTATTGTTTACTAGAGTGTAAATATCATGCATGCATCAAAGATTGATCCTATGTTTGGATTGCACAGTTTTTGAAGCATGAATTCCCTTTAAATATGGGCTATTCATCATAGTAATTACACAAGAGATTAGGGGCTTGGAGAGCTATTGAATAAGCTAAGGATTTTGCTTGAGCTAGCTTGTGAGCTGAGAGATTTGAGCATACTTGTGCATAATTCTTCTAGTGAGAACAAGCTTTGTATCTTCACTCATATATCTGATATATGAAATACAAATGGTGACGTTTTGAGTAGTGGATTTCCCCTGATACATCTTGTGTTATGTTCCATTGATTAATCTTCTTCTTTTTCATATTGTTTTCATCGATCTATTGGCTTTTGTTGGCTGAAATTAGAAGTAGATTCTTTTCCTATGCTTTAGTACATTGCATGAGCTTGTGAATCTATAGGATTTTCTATAAATACTCGACTGGACCCCTACCAGCCATGGAAGGCATTTTGTCAAACATGTCACAAATATGCATTCTGTAGGTCATAACAACATATATGAGTATTGGGGTCTCATATTTATCTAAGAATCGCTAAGAAGCATTGTTTCCTTATCACATTAGCCGCATTATCATCTATTAGGTCATATATTCATTGATCATTAATTTACAAATCAAAACATGGTGAGATCCATACATCATCACTATCATAAAACATACTCATGACCAACCTATAAACAAAAAAAATAATAAGGATACAACGACCTAGAATCCACATATGGACTAGTACATTTACACATAAAATACCAAGGAGAAGGAATTCTTATTAATGAATGCAAAATCCAACCAGGTTTGGGACTTGCATGAACCACCCGACCATAGATTGGCTGAACCAAATCTTTCTTTCAGCCAATCACCCCCGTGCCATATTCCAAGCATGAATGTGGGACTCATAACCAAAACTCAACCAGGGCTTCCTGAGGCTACACCACCTCACCCTCATAAATAGAACCAGGATTTACCGTAATCCACACTAGATTAATAGGCCCTAAACAAGCATGGATTCCATTAGATTCATCCACCTACACTGCGAGGAATTTTACTTTCTCCTAGTCTCTAGGCTTTAACACAATCCACAGTCTGATTCAGGGATCACTAGGCCAAAATCAAGAATCCACCCTACAGAATTTACCGTATATCTCACCATTCACCGGCCAAGGATTCCTAGGTCTCATTGAGGGCACCCACCTCTAGGCTTTACCGTATATTCCTCTATTCACCGATCAAGGATTCCTTGGCCCACTGAGGAAACACAAAATATGGATTTACAATAACCCATAGTCCGGTTTAGGGTTTAATAGGCCAAGGCTTTACCACAATCAAGAGTCTAGTTTAGGGATCACTAGGCCATGTGTTCTTTCTTTTATAGATCCACCTCACTCAATTTCAAATCCATCTAACAATCTAGCTCAACCAAAACATGAGAACCCTATCACACCATGGTTATCCAGAAACGGAAAGACGAGGCTGAAAAACATTGTCACACCTGAAAAAATCCATGCCCATGACAACAAGAGAACCAAGAACACACATGTATAACTAAGCATGCTAAATCTATCAAGGAACTCACACATGAAAATCAATACCTGCAAATAATCCCATTGTAGCTGCTTGAACCTGCTCTTCCTTGCTTGATCTTTGCTTCCTCCTGCTTTCTTTGCTCTTCTCGATCCAATGCCAAAGTGCTCCAAGAAACTCTAAGTGGCCAAGAGTACGAGAGGGAGAGAATAGAGAGAGAGCTCCAAAACTGAACTGACAAAAAGTTATCAACTGATCGTCATAAGACTTTTTATTAATGAGGCCTCTAATTTCTTCAATTTCCATTATTTTCCTTCATTTTCCTCCTCACATGCAACTTGTGACTCTTCACCTTCCTTTTCTCCTATTTTATATTATTTTCATAAATAAAATGCCAATTAATGCCTCATGCCTTTCCAAATCCTTTCCCATTTCCTTTGCCAATTTCCTTACCCATAATAAACCAAATAACACCCACACTAGGGTGCTTTTCCCAACACATTCAACTTGGAATAAGTGTCCCATAATCGTGGTTATTAATTTTCCTTTATTAACTTTATTTACATGGAGTTTTCACTAGGGCTATTACAATAACCCTTGGTGGTTCAACATTGATTCTTCCAAAATCGAACAGGTTCGTCAACCACAAGCTTCCAATGGCTTCTTTAGTCTTACACACAAGCCACACTCTCTTAAACAATTCACATAAGCTTCACTCAAAAGGTTCCTTAGTTGGTGCTCCTTTTCCTGGAGTTGAATTCAATGATAGAGACCACTTTCTCTCTCTTTCAGCTTTGCGTTGTCATACACATGTAGCTCTGAACATTGTTGTTGGGATGGGGTCCCCTGGGTCAATTTTGGGGTTAAAACCCCAAGTTTTGATGTAATTTTGTGAAGAAATGTAAAGTCTCCGCGATTTGTGGATGCGGAGCGCATAGGTAATTAGGAGTAAAAGGGGTTTTAGCCCCTTGTCTATGTAAAGTTGAGTCGGTTTTGAGATCCACCCACAGTTCATGGACCATGGGATTATATAAATAGGTGTCTTAGAAAGTCTAAGGCATGATCTGATGATGATGGATGTAATGGGTCGATAAAAGATAATGCAGAGAAGTGAGTCATAGAGGAGGGAAAGGTTCTACAGCTGAGTGCGTAGAGGCCTAGGGTAGTGTTCGTAGCTAAGTGCACGGACCCCTACAGCTGAGTGCGCAGGGCAGTTTTGAGTCTGTAATACCATATTGAAGATCAATAAAGAAGACTGTTGAAGAACCCCTGTGTTTATATATTTCCTTCTATTATTTATGTTTGCAACATATGCTGTGATTGAATAATATCTTTATGAAATATTGACCTATTGAGGCGCGAATCTATGGGATAAGTCTTATTAACTGTACGAAATGCATGTTATGTACTTTCACAAAGATTATAATACATTATGTTATGTTTATTAAATACTTAAGTAGATTCGCATGAGCTCAAATCAAGGTTTATTTTCTAATACAGATAAGGAGATGATTCAACTATTAAGGGTCTACAAAGACCTATCATAGACCTTCACGAAGGTCTAGAGGCCATTAAAGGGAATTGTAGTACTAAGACCTAAGGGCTTATAGATTTGTGTGAAGGCAGGTCTAGGGAACTAAAATACATCACACTGATCTCTGGATGCAAAAACTTGGTTCCAGCATCCCCCCATACTGCTTCGAGTGAGACTTCAGCATGCGCTAGGGGTTGATACCGAAAGGGATTGTAGTGTAGGGTTTTATTTAGTGCCATTAACTCTGAACCTGGGTCAGGACCCACTAAGCAAACAAATGGTTTCGTTTCCAAGACCGGGATCTGCTTAAGGAGATGTGTGATGTCACATCATTGGAATCTGAACAAGAAGGAAATTGAAAAGTGGTTGGATAGGAAGATTCACGAGTTTGTAGCGCAGGAAAACCAGAATCCATGCCTATCAAAGGAGCAGTGGTTGGATAGATAGTTGTAAACAGAAATACATGAAATTTCCCTCTGCACCTTCCCGATCAAATTATACAAGTGGATAGCTAAGTTGGTAGACAGTCAAGGGAGGTGGAAGCTTGATGACCCAATATTGTGGACTCCAGAACTGGTAAGATAATTAGAAGCATCAAAAGATAAGATCATGTAAACTATTGACCACTGGCTTCATAGAATTATAGGAGGATTTGTTACAGAGTTTGCGGTTGATACCTTAGTCAGCTACAATGAAGCAGAGTGACGCTTCTTCAAGGGACCGCGAAGTAAGTATCTGATATCTTGGAATACCTTGATTAAGATGCTCTTGTGTGAAAAACATGTTATGCCATTGCCTTGATGTTTGGATCTACACGAAGTGGAAAACTCTTTAGAAATCGAGAGAAAGAAGGTCCTAAATATAGCCTGTTGATTGGACCTCCTTCGAGCGACAATGAGGGAATGGTACAAGTCTCACTGCAGAGTGTTGTCTAGCTGATAAGATAGGGTTTTCCATGGATACATCATCCATCTACTCCACCTCCACCTTCACCTTCACCTTCACAACATACACCTTCGCCCACATGTCCACCACCACCATTGCCATTCAACATGTTGAACACAATAAAACTTCGAATTTTCAAGGGTATATGGAGTGAAGAAACAAATCAATTATGGTTTTCTACGAATGTTGAGTGGACCATGTAACAGATCAATGATGACAACATAAAGAAGACACAATTAGTTATTGCTCTACAGGATCGCGCACTGACATGGTATATTAAGTAATGTGTTGATCATATTGTAGCAAAACTAGCAGAGGCAAAGGATTCTTTAAATAAATAGTTTAGTGAGCCTAAGTCTGACTCGCAGTCAGTGGTTGGATTTCAGGAAATCATGATGAGGGTTGATGAAATTCCTTGGGAGTTAGATCAAAGGTTGAAGTGTGTGATCCGCGAAGCTAATATGCAGTTCACAGATAGTCAGTATCGCGAGTGGTTTATAGCCTCGCTTCGGCCCCACTTGAGGATTGCTTTGTCAGAATAGAAGATAGGAACTCAAGTAGAATCCTTGGAAATTGTGATGAGATTACATGTGAAACATATTCAGGACGTGAATTTGGGAGTCCAACAAATTCACTCGCAGTTACAAAACCTCTACTTGGAATTGCAGAGCTTGAAAAAAGAGAAGGAGGCTAGACCAGAGGTGCGCAAGGAAGTCTGGGGCTTGAAATGTAAGAGCCAGGGACATGATAAAGACCACTGCGCTATCTTCACAAATTATATTACAGGAGGGGGACCAATTCCCCTGAGGCCAGAAGCTCCAGCAAGACTGAGTGCGGGGGCCGCGCTATGGTGAGCTATTTGTCAGGTGGTTGGAAAACATGTATTGAATAATTTTCATTTGCTACAAAATTTTGTTTAGACACCCAAATAGTTGTTCTCCGATTTCTGCAAATCGGTGGGCCAAGATGAGCGTCATTGTCATAGCTATGAGTTGATGATGGAAAGAACGCCTACCTACTAAATACAAGCAGAAACTCAGCCTTTAGAACAGGATGTCGGAGGAGCATGCAAAAGATATCTGGGACGAGGACAAGGCCGAGGAGGAGGAGGGCTTGTAGAGGCCAGGGTTAGGCTATTTGTTACAATTTTGGGACACCAGAGCACTACGCATGGGAGTATCAGAATCAGATATGCCGGTCATGTCAATATTGCAGCCAGTTTGACCACACTATAGAAGATTGCCTTGTGTTGATAGCTAAGATGCAGGAGAAAAAAGCGCAGCCTCAGAAACTTACACAAAACTTAAAAATGATGAGAGTTGATCCCTGCGAAGAAGGTCAAAATGTGAATATAGTGCTGAGGAGTGGAATAAAGACTGGCAAAGACAAGGGAAAACAACATGAAGGGGACGTATGGGTCCATAAGGCCCCAGAAAAGGAATTTGGTCTTGATCTGGCGCCCATGAAAGAAACGCTTATGGAAGCTAAGAAAAACTTCATTAAGGCCTCCACCTCAAGAAGCCAGAACAAGGTACTAGAAGCCAACACACCTACAAAGGTTGATCCCTCTATGCTTACCACGTTCTTCGAGACTTGCATGAAACTTTTGTGTGATAGCAAGGCTGTGAAAGGCCTGCAGGAATTGATAAACAAGTGTGCTGGTAAAGAAAACGCCCCTAATGGACACCGTGTGGTTAGAAAAATTGGCAAACATAAGGCAAGAATAGGGTATGAGATGAGGCTCACCGTGCAGATAGGAGATTATGAGATGGATTAGGTTATTCTGGATCTAGGGTCTGATGGGAATGTTTTGCCTAAACAGACATGTGAGAGAATGGGGAGAGATGTGTTGCAGTGGTCTCTGATCCATCTTAGAATGGCCACCCAACAGAAGATCATCCCTATGGGACAACTACATGGAGTAACGGTGGATATAGAGTGTGCAAGCGCACTAGATGATTTTGAAGTAATAGAGATCATCGATGACAACAATCCATACCCCACACTCCTTTTAATTGGTTGGGCCATAGATATGAATGGATTCATCAACTTGAAGAAGAGGATAATGTCATTTGAGAGGAAATCGCTTCAGGTTTTAGTACCGTTGGACCCTGCAGAAGGACCATGCTATACTAAACTAGTCTGCGATTATGAAGAAAGTGATGATGACTTGGATCAGATCTACAAAATAACAACGCGAGATCAATACTAGATTAATCCAACATCTGATGGATGGATTGCATGGGGTGGGAAAGTTCTTGTACCTCAGATTCATACGAAGAGTTGGAGCACTGGAAGAATAGGCTGCATGAAGTATCTACATTGCGTTGCAACATGATGACTAATCTCTGCGTTGTGCGTCATCAAAGGTAAGAAATTTACCCTATTATGATGGTTTAACTGACATAGATAAGTTTTTGGATGCCTTTGAACAAGAAGTCCCTGAGGATCATTGCTTCCAAGCACTGGATTTGGCATTGCGCGCTACGCCTGCACGATGGTGGGGTACGCACAAGGATAGCTTTGATGAATGGCGAGACTACAAAAGGATGATGAGGTTGTGATTTGGTCATCCTAAAATTCGACTAACTAAGAAATACGTTGGGAGAAATGATCCACGTGATCATCTAGCGAAGTGGAATAAAGCTTATGGAACAGAGCCACAGCCGGAGTGGGTGCACTTATTCTGTCATACTTTGGATACAATTCCTATGAATTGGTATCTAGAAACAGAGCTCTGCCATGGCACTGCGGAGTGGGATATATTAAGGGAAGGATTCTTAATGACCTTTAGTTTTGAAGATGGGTTTGAGAGCATTGATGAAGTTCTGTAGGAGATTAAGTCAGTGATCTTTAGAATGTCGTAGGAACCTTTAGAGTGGGTTCAACCAGATTGGAGCACCCAGCTGCACCATGTGCTAGAATGCTATAATGTGACCGCTGAGGGGGAGGATGAAGATCCAAGAAATATTAATATTCCATAGGCAAAAGGTCGTCGCGAAGTTGAAGGTCCGCAAATAGAAAACTCGGACATCACTGTGCTATTGAAAACCAAGCAAGTGAACATTAGTACTGAAGCAGAGCCAAAATTTGCAAAGATTGGGGATTACTGGGATGATGCCACAATGGATAAAGTTGTTGAGCTACTCCGTGAGTACTGAGATATTTTTCCTACCAATTTTTCAGACCTGAAGGGCATCATAGGTAACTTGGGTATGATGAAAACCACTTTGAAACCAGATGCGAAGCCTATTAAGCAGAGGTCATATCACCTTAATCCCAAATACAAGGAAAATGTTTGCTTGGAGTTGGATAAGATGCTAGAAGCAGGCATCATCGAACCTATGGAAGAATTTGTTTGGGTGAGCCTGATGGTGGCTCAAGAGAAGAAACAGAAGGGAGAAATAAGGATTTTCATAGATCTAAGGAAGCTTAACAATACCTGCATCCATTATACTTCTTCAATTCTATTCACTGATGAGGTATTGGATAACGTTGGAGGGCAAGAAGCATACTCGTTCACTGATGGCTTTTCTAGGTACCATCAGATCAAGATCGCGCTAGAGGATAGGAGCAAAATGACCTTTGCGACAGAATGGGGTTGTTTCCAGTATATTGTAATGCCGTTTGGACTCAAGAATGCGCCTGCGATATTCTCTCACGTAGTTATAACAGCATTTAAAGAGTTCATTCATAATTTCTTGGAGGTGTAATTTTGATGACTAGACGGTGTTAGGTTTAGTGAAGCGCCATTTAGAAAGTTTGTGCATGATGCTAGATACATGCAGCAGATACCAGATCGCGTTGAACTTGAAGAAGTGTCTATTCTGTGTCCCCTTTGGGATCCCGCTGGGTCATGTGGTGTGAAAGCAAGGAATGATGGTGGACCCTGCCAAGATCGCAATGATAGTGAATTTGGAGGCCCTAAGAAGTGTCAAACAGCTGCGCGCAATGCTCGGACATAAAAGATATTACAGGAAGTTCTTCAAGGCTTATGCTCAGATTACCGCGCCCATGGAGAAACTGCTGAAGAAGGACACTACAATCTATTGAGATGAAGAATGTCAGTGTAGTTTAGATGTTTTGAAGGAAAATATGGTTACCGCGCCGATCCTAGTCTTATCTGATTGGAACAAGGAGTTCCATGTACATGTTGATGCCTCTTGCATTGCATTGGGAGCAGCGCTAACACAAGCCGGTGAAGGAGAGATGGTCCACCCTATAGCCTTCGCGAGCATGAAATTATCGAAGGCTGAGAAGAATTACTTAATTATGGAGCACGAAGGATTGACTATGGTGTATGTGTTTCAAAAGTTCAGGCACTATCTGTTGGGCAGACATTTCAAAATGTACACAAATCATTCTACTTTGAAATACCTGGTCAATAAGCCTGTGTTGGGGTGGAATATCTGTCGATGGTTGCTGCTATTCCAGGAGTATGACTTTGAGGTGATTGTGAAGCCAACAAGGTTGAATGCAGGACCTGACCATGTGTCGTGGATCAAGATAGGAGAGGAGCCTACCAATTTTGAGGAAGGGTTTCCCGATGCGCATCTCTTTGCGATGCATGTATCAGATAACTACTTTGCATATATTATTCACTTTTTGACTACAGGGGTGGCACTGGAAAGTTACACAAGTCAACAAAAGAAGGAACTAGCAGTACGCGCAATGGATTTCTCAGTGATTGCAGGAAATTTCTATAAGATGGGTGCAAACGAGATATTGTGACAATATATGCCATATTTTGAGTGGAATACAATCCTCGTTGAAGCTCATGGAGGGGATGCGGTAGGACATTATGCAGGAAAGGTGACATCATAGAATATTTTGCGTGCAGGTTTATGGTGGCCTACTATTATGAAACCAACTCACAAAAAGATAGAAAATATAGATCAACGCCTTAGAATTCAGCGTCTTCGAGGGGGAAACCTCCTTTACATTACACAAATGAAAAATTCTTGGATGATACAAATGACAAGACCTCCTTTC
>APFE031325506.1:0-14035 GCA_000404065.3 Pinus taeda | reverse complement strand
TATGACGATAGGCATATATTAATCGCTTGCACAACCGCATTAATAAATGTGGTAGAAAAATACAGATAAGTATTATTGATATAGCTCTGAAATATATATAAACTAGTACAACTACTTTAATAAATGTGGTTGATTTATGACAATAGACATATATTAATCACTTGCACAACCACATTAGTAAATGTGGTAGAAGAATGAAAATAAGCATTAATGATATAGATCTAATATTAATATCAATATTAATATTAATAAATATATAATAATACTAAATAATAATATTATTTACAAAAATATTTTTTATTTTTATTTTTATTTATATATATTTATATTTATATTAATATAATAATAATTTTATTTTTATTAATATTATTTATTGATAATAATATTTATTATAATTATTTATAAAAGATATTATAATTAATTAAACCTTGAGGGATAATACACCCCAAGTGATTAATACTAAAACCCACGGATTATGAACCGAAGGGAATAATATTAAACACAAGGGATCAATATCATAAACCCAAGGTATATGAACCCTAAGATTTAAATAATTATAATCCTAAATAAATTATGGGGTGACAATGGTTGATTTTCATATTGAGGACATGCAATGTTGGACTATTGGTTGGAATCCTTGTTCATGATTGATTTTCATATTGAGACAACTTTGTCACAATGCGATGTTGGACATGGTTGACCATGGTTGATTTTTTATATTGAGACAATTTTTCACAATGTTGACATGGAACCATGGGTTGACATGATTGATTTATAAAAACTGGTTGACCACGATTGGTCCTCATTGATATTATAAACCGAAGGGATTAATACTAAAAACCCAAGGGAAGAATATAAACCTAAGGTATATAAACCCTAAGATACATATTATAAACCCTAAAATAAACATGGTTGACTATCGTTGATTTTCATATTAAGATAATCTTTGTCAAAATGTGACAGTGGACCATGCTCAACCTTGGTTGACCATGATTTATTTTCATATCAAGACAACCATTGTCATAATAAGACGTTGGACCATTACTAATTTTCATAGAGACAATCTTTGTCACAATGCGACATAGGACCATGGTTCACTGTGGTTAACCGTGGTTGTCACAATGTGACATTGAAGCATGGTTATTAACCATGGTTTACCATGTCTGACCAATGTTGATCATGATTGACCATTGCTGACGATGGTTGAAAATAGTTGAGCATGGTTGATTTTCATATTGAGAAAATCATTGTCACAATGTGACGTTGGACCATGGTTGACGATGGTTGACAATGGTTGATCATGATTGATTTTCATATTGAAACAATCCTTGTAGCAATGTGACGTTGGACCATTGTTGACTATGATTATAAACCCAAGGGATTTATATTAAACCCTAAGATTAATATTATAAACCTTATGAATAATATTATACCTTAGAAATATGAATTCTTAGTTTAATAAACCCAAGAGATTAATATTATAAACCCAAGGGAATAATAAACCCAAGGGATTAATACTAAAATGCCAAGGGATTATAAACTTAGGGGATAAGTATTATAAACCCAAGGTATATAAACACTAAAATAAACATGGTTAATCATGATTGATTTTCATATTGAGAGAATCCTTGTCACAATGTGACGTTGCACCATGGTTGACCATTATTGATTTTCATATCAAGACAATATTTGTCACAATGCAACATTGGACCATGGTTGACCATGGTTGATTTTCATATTGAGACAATCTTTGTCACAATGGGATGTTGGACCATGGTTGATCATGAATGATTTTATAAAACCTGGTTGACCATTATTCATATTATAAACCCAAGGAATTATTACTAAAAACCCAAGGGATTGTAAAACCAAGGGAATAATATAAACTCAAAATATATAAACCCTACGATAAATATTATAAATTCTAAAATAAACATTGTTGATCATAGTTGACCATGGTTTATTTTTATATTGAGACGATCTTTGTCATAATGTGACGTTTGACCATGGTTGACCATGTATGATTTTCATATTGAGACAATCATTATCACAATGAGATGTTGGATTGTTATGCAACCAACTCACAAAATAGAAGAAAAGCTAGATCAATGACTTCAAAATTAGCCTCTTCGAGGGGGAAACCTCCTTTACATTAAACAAATGAACAATTCTTGGATGATACAAATGTCAAGACATCCTTTCTATACGTAGAAGTCTAAGGGGTCACAATATAATCGAAGCCGACATAACAATAATATTCTAAGGGCACAACAATAACAATAGTGGGCTTAAGCGTAGTTGGTTTTCATATTAACACAATCTTTGTCACAATGTGACATTGGACCATGGTTGACCATGATTATAAACCCTATTATTAGTATTATAAACCCTATGAATATTATTATACCTTAGGAATATAAACCCTTAGAATAATAAACCCAAGGGAATAATATTAAATTTGAGGGATTAATATTATAAAGCCAAGGTATATAAACCGTAAGGTAGATATTATAAACCCTAAAATAAACATGGTTGACAATAGTTGACCATGATTTATTTTCATATTGAGATAATCCTTATCACAATGCGACATTGCATCATGGTTGACCATGATTTATTTTCATATCGAGACAATCTTTGTCACAATGCAACGTTGGACCATGATTGATTTTCATATGGAGACAATATTTATTACAATGTGACGTTAGACCATGGTTGACCATGATTGATTTCATAACCCCATGGGATTAATATTATAAATTCAAGTAATATAAACCCTAAAATAAATATTATAAACCCTCAAATAAATAAGGTTGACCATGATTGATTTTCATATTGACACCATATTTGTCACAATGTGATGTTGGACCATGGTTGGCCATGATTGATTTTCATATTGAGACAGTCTTTATCATAATAAGATGTTGGATTGTGGTTGATTCTAATATTAAGGCAATATTTGTCACAATGAAACATTGGACCATGGTTGACCATGATTGATTTTGATATTGAGAAAATGTTTGTCACAATGTGACATTGGACCATGGTTAAGTATTGTTGACCATCATTAAGCATTGTTGAACATGGTTGAACATGGTTGATCATGGTTGATCATGATTGATTTTTATATTGAGAAAACATTTATCACAATGTGACAGTGGAACATTATCAGCCATGGTTGACCATGATTGACCATGGTTGACCATGGTTGAACATAGTTGATTTTCATGTTGACACAATCTTTGTCACAATGCGACGTTGGATCATGGTTGACCATGATTATAAACCCAAGTGATTTATATTAAACCCTAGGATTAATATTATAAATCCTATGAATAATATTAGACCCTAAAAATATGAATCATTAGATTAATAAACCTAAGGGATTGACATTATAAACCCAAGGAATTAATGTTAAAACCCCAAGGAATTATGGTCAACAATATCAACAATGACTATAAAGGAGAAATTTGTTTCACAGATGTAGTTGACTATGTGTGACTATTACTATTAATCAATAATAATAATAAGTAATTATGTTTGATTGATGTTGAAGAGTGTTCATTGTCGAACATAATTAACCACATTAGTAAACCATATTAATATAAATCTTATTAAACATTTATAAACATTGTTTATGGGTTTCCATGGTTTGACTATGTCATCATGTTGACTCTAGTTATGTCAAGCATGATGTTTATGGTTAGCTATACATTTGTTGACCATGGTTAACTATAGGCACCAATGCTAACTATATGGTTGACTATATAGTTGGTTATCTATATGGTTGGCGAAGGTTGACTAAGGATGACTATGAGTGAACAATGTTGACTATCATTGAGTATGGTAAACATATAGTTGATTAACATTAACCATGGTTGACTATTTATACATTTATTGCAAAGGTTGACTACAAAGGTTAAATATGTTTTTCTATGTCATCATGATGACTCTATATATGTGTCTATGCTTAATTGTAAGCATGTTAAACATAATGTCTATCAATTATCATGGTTCAACATGACCTTCATGTTCACTATATTTGACCAAATTGACCATGATTCTGATGTGTTAGTGTTTAAGTCAATATATTATTAATGTGTAAATTTATAAATCAATATAATAATCTAAAGTTATTATTATATTTTATAAATTTATTAAAGTTTGAATAATATATTAAGTTAAATAATATAGTAATTTAATGTAGTTATATTAGTAATTATATATGTATTAATAACTATTTATATTATTTTTATTATTACTCTTATATTTTAAACTTATGATTCAAACTCTAATAAATAAAACCTTAAAACTTCTCTATATATTTCAAGTTGAATATTTTTTTTGTGGTCGTAGTTGTTTTTATTTTTAATTATAAATTTTTTATTATTTAGATGGTTATTTAATTTTTTATTAATTTATTGGTTTTAAATTTTTAATTGTTTAAAGTTATATTTAAGTAGTTAATTTAAATTTTTTATTATTGATAAGTTATAATGAAATTAAATACATGTCAATATTTTTAATTTTTTTTTAATTATTTAATTATTTATCAAATTTAATATTATTTTTTTTTTGATTGTGTTAGTTTATATGTATGCACGAAAGACAACTATTTACTTAAAAAAACAAATCTCAATCTTATTTTAATTAATGCTTATTCTACATTAATTAACTCTTTTTTTTTGTGTTTAAATAATTGAATTCTAAAACTTTATATGATATAATTATACCAGTGGCTCACAATAACAATTCGGAATCAGTGTAGATTGAAATAGTTTGGCAAATACATTGTCAATAGGATGTAAATCCTCAATTTCAGGCAATGTAAATAGGTTAGGTTTCACACAATTCAAAATGTGAAATTGTCGTTCTAGGTAGTGGATTGGTGCTCATTCATATTAGGCCTTTAAAATATCAAAATCCCCCTAATAAAACTCATCATATGATAAGTAAACTGCGAGGGGAGACAATGGAATTAAAAAGGGTTGCAAAATCAAAACATACCTCTGACATATTAAAATTAAAATACAAACAAATTGAGTATTATGTTAAACACAGATTTTTATAGATGTGCAGGACGAACGATTAATGACATTCATAGGTTTTTTTATTGCCATTTATGTAGATTCTCACATTCAACATTAAATCAACATCAAAATTGTTGATGACAAATACGTTTAATAAATTCAAACTTCAAACCGAGACTTGTATCAGGCCATGAAACTACAAACCGACATTTGTATAAGGCCATGAAATAGGCGCGTTGAAGGAAATACCTGAGCATTTTTGGTCCAGAGTGAGGGCATTGTTAGTGTATACATTCCGCATTAGTAAGGCTCCGGGGACGCAGAATCAGATCCATTGACATAGAGTTCGAGATTTTTGGGTTTTGCTTGTAGATTATATAGAAGAAAGGAAGAAAGAAATTATTTTAATGTTTACTAGGTTAAAGATAGTTTATAGGACATATTGCTTCTTCATCTATTTGATGTATTCAACCCTTTTGCTGTGAAGCTTCAAAATAATATGTCTTGTGACAAATTATAAGAGGACGATCAACTAATAAGCGCTTTTCCTACATTGTGGTATTGGCCAAGAAGAAGCGTATCGCCACTAAGAACCACCATCAATTGTTACAGTGAATGTTGAAGCATTATTGATTCCTTGAATATTTGGGAATAAAACGATCTATCGGGCCCATGTTTGTCCAATTACCAAATATTTAAGGAATCAACAATTGGCCAACTAATTCGCCTTGACTTAATGCGTTACCTAGCCACTCAATAACGACCAAAGGGATCCGACTCTTTGCACTCCACTTAATTGTAGCGGTGCATTTTCTATTCAAGTGAAGAATATTTGTTGAACAATGGATCTTAGCCAATGATTAAAAAGTCAACACACCCCATTTAACGGGAGTAGAAATATATACTTTTATCAATAAAATATAAGTAATAATATAAATTATAAATCAATATATAGAAAAATGTTAAATTATATTTAAGGATATAGCTAATCTATAGACTAATATTTTTTCAAGTATTTTCTGGTTAATTTAATTAAAATGAGTTAGAGATTTTTTAAAATTGAGTTAAGTGTTTATTCTGTAGAATTCGAATTCTAGGGTTTTTTGAATGTTGATCTTATTGTATTCAAATGTATTTTAATTACAAGAAATCACTTTTGATTGAGATTGTATCACTAGATTTTAGTGAAAAAAATTCTGTTTATAAGTTTCTACTGCTATATTATTTATGTATTTCTGTTTGAAAAATTAAACTATATATGATAAATTTAAATTATATATTAAAATGGAAATTTATATAAATATAAATAATATTTAAATTAACGTAAATATATTTTTATTTATTTATAATATAAACAAAATTGAAATTATTTAGGGTGAAAACATTTTTTCCCTATTTTATTGCATATTAAAAGCTTTTACTTAATTAATAAATTTAAAATTAACTAATAATAAAAACAATAAATATTACATGATAATTATACTAAGTAAATAAGGAATTAAAGGTCAAAGGACAATAGTTGAGTGACCTTTAGGAGATTTAATTATTCATGTATTTGGGTTCTATTGTCTTGACACATGGTAAACCTGTAGGTTTGATCTAAGAATTCTACACAATCTAGATGCTTTAAGGGTTCTTTAGATCACTAAATCCATTTATGTAGGGGCAAAAATTGATTTTAAAAGTAACACAAAAACACGATCCGACTAAAATTGTTTAAAAACCTCCAGCTAAAACTCCAAATATAGAATAGTTAGACCAGACCCTTTGATTGATCGTAATAAGGTAAAAAGGCGTTATTCGGCCCCTAGATCGAAACCCGTCAGGGTTTGAGAAGCTTACGGAGGTGCTTTTCCGTATGGATCTCAAAATTAGTGTGGTGTAGGCAGGGTTGGAATTTGACAGGTAAATTATTTGTTGATTTGCTGATTAAATATAGTTTAAAAATAGTTGAAAAAATTATGAAATTTTCAAAATTCTGACTTAAAACTAGGTTAAAACTAGGTTAAAAACAAGTATGAGAACGAACAAGTTAAAAACCGTGAAAATGTAAAATTTGATGAGCAAGTTTTTTTTGAAATTAAGCTGCCCATTCGTCTTCTTTTTTCCAAAAAGAATGGTATATTAAAAAATAAGATACATATAAATGATATGATATATCCCATTTTCCATCAAATTATCTATATATTGACTCATAATCCAGACCATATGCAAGTCATCGATACTTTGTACATTCGATTATGCTATGCCAAAATATACCCAGCAAAAATAAAAAATTAACAATAAATAAAAACAATCTATACCATTACCCACCATAAATTAACAATAAATAAAAACCATCTATACTGTTACCAACCATAGATCAGATTTAAATAAGAATCGTCCTTGCCATATCTACAGGATATATACAATTTACGGTAACAAAAACATGGCATGCAAAAACATGAAACATGCTGCATATCATCGTTCTGCTTCTTGAAAAGCAAAACAACAGTTACTTGTATGAGGATTCCTTCCTGTAGTTCCTTCTTGTAGTTGACATTTATCCAGGCAATGGAAGGAGGAAGGAGGCGATAGGGGTAGCCTGTGAGAATTCGTGGGTATCAAACGGCCATTTTTCTTGCCCATCTTCGACCCATAAGAAGACTTGCAGGGTGCTTTCATGGATTCGGCTGAGCCTGCCAAGAGTATTGATGCTCGAAAGGTCTCATTATTATATCATGATTTTCTCGTCGATTCCCTGCTGTGGGAACTCCTGAGCTTCTTCTCCGGCTTGGCCAGCTCTTCCACGCATTTCACATCTCCCAGACATGTAAATGACTGCGACTTGCCGGTGAAAAAAATCGATAAACCCCTCCTGGAGATTATTCAAACATACACACAAAATTAATCCCTGCAACCCTCAGGGTTTGAAATGAAGGCAGTGCAATTTTATGAATGAATTCATGGTTGCCATTAGACTTACTTGCGACAAGGGAGGCTGTCACTGAGAGACTTCACAGGGAAGAGAGGGCCGCCATTGCCGTTGGGAATCGGTGGAGGCGAGAAACCCCAAGAAGAATTGCCGCTGTCCATCATGTCGACCGAGGAAGCCGAAGAGGCCGTCGAATCGGGTGAAGAAATAGAAAAAGAAGAAGAAGTCGAAGATAAATCACATGTCGATATAAAGCGCTCTTCTGCCATGGCTGCTCGTAAGCAAAATAAGGCTTCGAAATCTTGATTTTCTGTCACAGAAGAATTCTTTCTGCAACAACTGACATTCTCCTCCTGCCAGCGGTCGTCTTGAGCATTTTGTAGCAGGCAGCTGATAAGGACATCTATGCGTGTCCCAAAGACATCACGCCACGTGGAGCGCTCACTCGAGAAATCTTTCCTTGCGGTGTGCCATAACACAAGGAGTGCCATAACCCTTATCAAGAAGAGGAGAAATGTTCTTCTGAGCGATTTTAGCGTTCCCACCCGGCGGTTTTCGCAGTGTCTTTTGTAACGAGTTGATGACGTGGAGCCTTCACTCCAGAGATCTTTCCTTCCGGTGGGCCACAACGCCTAACCCCCTGAGCTTATCTCGATTGCCGATTCCCCGAATAGTCGGCAATCCAACCGACACTGGCTCGGTCAAAAATTTGACCGAGTCAGTGTCCGTCCGATTGCCAAATATTCTGGAAATCGGTAATCGAGATGAAAAGATAAAAAGCCCCGCTTATCCACAAGAGGCGAAAGTTTCTTTTAAACAGTTTTAGGATTCACACGTGGCTGGTTTGTTAGGTTTTTTTGGGAACGATTTGATAAAAGTTGATGTCTTAAAAAAACTATAAATGAAAAGTCGATTCAACACTCATTCATTGACCCGTACGAAACATATGCTTAACTGCCGTTGGCTCTGATGACGTGGCGGAAGCATGGTTCTAAAGATGAGTCTTGGTCAGCAAATGACTTATAAATGGAGATTTAAATGAGAGGAGCATGTTCACTGTTCGATCCTCATGGAAACCCTTATCTAAATCCAATTAGAAATGAAATTGGCACTGAAACCATTGTGACCGACACTCAAACTCAACGCTCCTTTTTGTGAAGTGCCAAGTCATCCTTATCCAAAAGAATAATTGAATTATAGTGTCTAAAGGTTGTCCACCCAATCGAGATTTAAACACCTTTAATCTCTATTTCTAGAACCGCGACACGTGTTCTCTGTTCTCATTGCTATATCGCTTTCAAATGCGAAACCAAGCATATCTCATGCAAAAGTAATGACGGGGCAATTATATATATAAAATATGTCGTAATTGAAATTATTGTCATTGAGTTACTTTTCAAAATGATTGATCCACAAAATTGATTGTGGCTCTTTAATAGGCTCAATGAAATAACATAAGTGATAATATTTTATATATATATAATATGTCGTAATTGAAATTATTGTCATTGAGTTACTTTTCAAAATGATTGATCCACAAAATTGATTGTGGCTCTTTAATAGGCTCAATGAAATAACAAAAGTGATAATATTTTAATTTTTTTTTTAATAATGATTAATTTTGACTTATCATTTAAAATTTATAATAAGATATGCAATCTTAACCATTTCCCTATTTAAAATTATCGTTACATATTTTGTTTTACTATATATATATATAAATCTATAAATCTAAATTTGTGATTTTTTTTATAAGGTAGTTTTTAGCATGGTAATTTTAAATAGAGGGAGGGTAATTTTTTACTGGAAAAATTGAAACATAATATGTTTGCGATTGGGAGCAACAATCAACAATTAAACATAATTTCTTATTCTTTGGAAATGTTTAAATCTAGCCATTAAAAATAAGATTAAACATAATTTCTTATTCTTTGGAAATGTTTAAATCTAGCCATTAAAAATAAGATTAAGAGAATTCTTATATTTGGTGATTCATTTATAGTAATCCAGGGCGTATGGGAGGCCAAATATCAGCATAAATGAAATAACTCTCCCATGGTGCATCAGATCCTTCTTCAACTTCGGTAGTTTGAACAAGTTCAACTCTACCATGTAATAAGGAATTTAATGGTCCATCAGATCCTTCTTCAACTTCAATAGTTTGAACAAGTTCAACTCTACCTGTAATAAGGAATTTAAACTTATTGGTGGATGAATTAGAAAATAAGGGAACAAGATTGAATAAAGGGATCATAGAGTTGAATAATGAATGTAAAATAAAATCCCCATTGCCATGATGTTTCAAAATAGTGAAGAGAGAATGTTAAATTACATTTATGGAAAATTAAAAATGAGGGAAGCTGAGAATTACAAGGAGCAATAAAATAGTCGGAAAATAAATGTCTCAAACACAATGGCTTATAAGGTTTGGCGTTTGTCGTCTGTTGATAGGCCTAGATCGTCTCCCCTAATGTACTCATGTCAAGTTAGCATTCACACCTGACCTGTGGAGTCTACCTTTCACTACCTTGTGTTCCCGTTGACTTGCGTTGGGTTTTGATTAATTAGCTAGCCGAGACAGTTGCATTCATTTCACCTCATGCTAGAGCCTTTATCCCTCCTTATATATAGCAATTTTTTCTTTCAACAAGGATTTTGATGTTGTGTTAGCATGAAAATTCCAGCCCTACATTCAACAGAGAGGGAATAAACTCAGAAACCATGATGACATTCTCAGTCTCGACATCATGCCCTCTTAGGAATACATTCAATAACGTAGTATATATATCATTCTTTGGGCCCTGAACTTCACAGAGTATGCCTTCAGAAACTTAGTGGTTATCAAAGCCAACATCCGCAACTTGGTGTTGACAATGTGCAATTTTGACATGGAGAATGCGAGCTCCTCTACGTGTGCATGCATCCGTCGACGTTAACAGAATTTTGGACAATGTCCTTGAGGCTATGGAAAGCATGCAAATCGCCTTCAAGCAACGTCAAGAGGCTGAAGAAAAGGCTCACAAATCCATTCAATTACTAACCGAATCCAAGCTCAAGTTGATGCAAATAAAAATTGATCATCTGTAGAGTGAATTTAGGACCGAGACGACATCCATTCACTTCAAAATGGTAGAGGCCGAGGACATATTCGTTGCATGACTACAACTAGCTCCTTCAGAGGCTCAATATGGCAAAGATATAGCTTGAAAAAGAGGGCAGATGGTTCAAGCTCTAGAGCAAAAAAAGTGATTTATGAGCTCCAATCCTAAAGATGTGCTTGGTTTGGAGGCTAGTTTTTAGATATTTTTCTCTAAGTTTAAGTTTATGGTGTTATGCATTAGAGTCTATAGTAAGCATCAATTTAGACTTATAGGAAAAAATCACCATAAGCATAGGCTACATCTCATGTGAGAGCAAAATTATGGTGGAAATGAATGAATTATATAAGGGTTCTAGACCAAAATCCATATTTTGTTTTTAATAGAAATCTTCTAGCCATCCATTTGAAAAGAAAACCATCTTAATTTTAAATATCTCATTTGATGTAATAATGGGTTTTCTTTTCTTCCTATTTATCTGGAAGTCGATGAAGATTCCATTAATACCAAAGCATTTTATTCAATATGGGAAGCCAAAAGGGATCATTTCTCTTTCTACACTTGAATTGTATGGTTTACGTAGTTTTTTCGTCACCTTGGAAATGAGACATTAATGCAAGCGCTCGGTATGTGTCCCTTTCAATAATAGACCCTCAAAGGTTCTAGTAATTTCTTTTACCAAAACCACAAAGCTTGGATTTACTTTTTTGGGCTTTGTTGAAGAACATTCTTCTTTGGCCATGACTTTTGCTAAGAGTATGTTTTTAGCTAGAATTAGCTCTCGTTGCTTAGGTTGGAGAGTAGCAACAAAATTCTCTCAAACCACCTAGTACCAAGTTGAGACATCACCAATATAGAAACAATTATTTCCTTGACTTAAACTCTCTCGTGTATGGTTTAGTTTTCACAAATTGTGCCAGTTTATTGTCTAACAATATTTTTTAAAATTGTTTATTTTTAGATAAATCTTCAACAAAATTCTCTTAAACCACCTGGTACCAAATTGAAACATCACTTTCTAGTCCCTTGACTTAAACTCAAATATATTATGTCTAGTTTCATTTTCATAGATTTTGTCTGTTTATTCTATAACAATATTTTTTAAATTATTTCTTTGTAAATAAAATTAACAATTTTATATAAATGTAATAATTCGTTTTTATTGAAAAACTCAATAAACCTTCCAAATTGTCTCATCAAAATTAATAACTATTTTCTATATATTTGAATTATAAATTTGACCTCAACCTTTTAATCAATACAAATTTCCCAATATTTATTTAAAAAATTACCTATGAATATAACTCTTTATAAATATTTTTAGGCCGATAGGCCTTCCTATGCATCAACAATCGTCAACACTTCTACCGTGCTTCGTTCGATTAGGTGAGACCACTTTCAACCGTTGATTTGAAGTGTCATCTAGCAAGCATGCACTCCACTTTGATTACTCAGTTCGATTAGGTGAGACACTTTCAACCATTGATTTGAAATGTCATCTAGCAAAAATGCACTGCACTTTCACTACTTTTTCCAAATATCTGCTGTGCATTGAACCTGGCCTGTTATGCAAAAACTCTAATCAGATTGCCACTCGCTAAGTTTTATCGTTCCAGGTAGGCCGTTCTTTCACCTCACAAAGTATTCCCCTCTCACTAAGCTATTCTTCTCGAAAGGAAACATCCGAAGTTCCTAGTTAAAATACATAGGAGGTTTTCAACCGAGGGTTTAGGGTTTTGAAGCCAGTGTTTGCGAGCAGGCGGTTTTTAGACCTCGAACGCAGCTCAAAGGTGTACGCCTGGACTGTTATTTACCCTTTGTTTTTTTCGTCTTGTTTTGGTTTGGTTGTTGCATTTTCAAAATATATTGAACATCGTGGTGAAAGTGGTTTTGGTTGGGTGGACAAATAGCGGATTGATCCTCGCGAAGATGGCAAACTCTCTGGATATATCATTAGACGACCTCATTAAGAACAACAAGCCCTTCCGTGGCCGTGCCGGAGGAGGAGGAAGTGGTGGTTTTCGCAGAGGTGGTTTTCAGGGTGGTGGTGGTTTCCGCGGCGGTAGAGGAGGAAGGATGCCGGTTCGATCTACGGCATATACAATTGCCAAGGCAAGATAATGCACATGAATTTCTTTATTTCCAGTAATTACTGAAGAAAATAAAAAATAAAAAAAAATCCACACTTTTGAAAGGGATTAGTTGAGGCCTAGGCTTCAAAGCCATGGCCGCTCAGCCAACAGCATCGATTCAGTGGGAATTGATCTTGTGATCGATAAGACCAAACACTAAAACCAAATTATATCCTATTATCACCAGGCCGTGATCTCGCTTCAGAAATCAGGGCCTTATAGTTCGAAGTATTGATTTAGAAGATTAGATATAAGGGTTGATCTGGGAATATTTTTAGCTGCATGTATTTGAAGGAGGGCGAGCCATATTTCCCATGCTATTGGGTTTTAAATGAACGGCGGCGGTATATGCCGACTGTTTGATTTTGCTAAGGCCGAAATCGAATGGTGGACATATACAGCCGCTGTTCATTTAAAGCCCGATAGCATGGGATTTATTGGTTGCTTTGAAAGAGGGATTTGTAATTATTTACTTATTTACTATGCAGAATGCCTAATTTCTGCCAAGAGCCATCAATAGTTGAAGTTCTGGCCTGTGATTGGAATCTAGCTTTTCCAAGTTTAGGGAATTTATTTTATGCGTTGCGAGGGGACACTTATTTTATTTTGTGAGGTGCACTCGAAAAATATTTTTGTTGGTATATCTTGGTCAAGGAGAAAAGAGAAATGATTTAGGGGAGAGATTCCTAATGTTGTGTAGGGACCAGTGATTGATATAGTACTGGTCCCACCAAACCACCAATAATTGAGACTTTTTAAACCAAAATTTAAACAGAAATAAATAACATTATGTATAAATAAGTATTAATTTATGTCCAAAAATCACCCATACATTGATTGGGCCCACAACTGTCCATAAAT
>APFE031325504.1:0-12647 GCA_000404065.3 Pinus taeda | reverse complement strand
GGATGGGCCACCCTAGGCAATCTGATGAAATGCCCCTACATCCACAGCTGGTGATAAAACCTTTTGAGCATTGGGAATTAGATTTCGTTGGGCTGATCAAACCATCATCCAACCAAAAATCGTATATATTGTTCGCAACAGAATATGTAACTAGGTGGGTGGAAGCAATAAAGTTATGAAGAGAAACAGAGCAAACTGTTATTAGCTTTCTTTTCGAAATTTTTGTGTAGTATGGTTTACCCAGAGAAGTGATTATTGATGGGGGGCCACAATTCGTGGGTCACAAGATTGCTGCTACATTGAAAAATCATCACATTACACATAGAACTACCTCTCTGTATCACCCGCAGGAAAACGGGGTAGAGAGCACCAACAAAGTTATCGAAGCTATTCTGACAAAGACAGTCTCATCGCATAGACAAGACTGGACTACTTGACTGTCAGAGGCCTTGTGGGCGTATCACAAAACTTGGAGAAACACTATTGGATACTCTCCATATCAGTTGGTATTTGGTAAGGAACCCATTTTCCCGATAGAATTTGAAATACAAACACTAAGGATGGCCTACGAGGTAGGAATGGACTTAACTGAAGCCCAGGTTAACAAGTTATAGCAAATGAACGAATTAGATGAAATTCGACTATTGGCTCTACAACATACTACACTTATTCAATAGCAAAGAGCCAAATGGCACGATGCCCTTATTAAGAAAAAGACATTTCATGAGGGCGACTAGGCACTTCTATATGATTCCAGGTTCCAAGACTTAGCAAACTACAAACTAGATGGCTAGGCCCTTAATAAATAAAGAAAGTACATGAGAATGACACCCTTACCTTGGCCACCATTGATGGGTTTGTTTCTTCTTTTAAAGCAAATGGGCATCATGTACGCCTCTACCAAAAACCATTTACCAGAGAATCTTTCTACCAACAGATACGTGAGAACCCCACCATGCAAGTTTTAGCTGAAGAGGGCAATCCCTCGGCAGCTTCATGATGATAAAATTTATTTCTTCGTTGTAAATATGTAAATATGATTGTTGATTTGATTTTCTTTTCTTTATTTTTCTCTTTTTCTGTTGTACAAACTTTTGAACAACACTTTTCTTCTGTGTTTTGTTGTTCAAACTTTTGAACAACACTTTTTGCATATTTTTGATGTTCAAAATTTTGAACAACTATTGTTCAAACTTTTGAACAACACTTTTTTGTGTGCTTTTGCTGTTCAAATTTTTGAACAGTTGATGTTCAAACTTTTGAACAGCTGTTGTTCAAACTTTTGAACAACACTTTTTTGTGTGTTTTTGCTGTTCAAACTTTTGAACAATTGTTGTTCAAACTCTTGAGCAACATTTTTTTCGTATTTTTGTTGTTCAAACTTTTGAACAACATTTTTTGTGTGTCTTTGTTGTTCAAACTTTTGAACAACACTTTTTTTGCATATTTTTGTTGTTCAAACTTTCGAACAGTCATTGCTCAAACTTCTGAACAACACTTTTTTGCGTGTCTTTGTTGTGCAAACTTTTGAACAACATTTTTTTTGCATATTTTTGTTGTTCAAACTTTTGAACAGTTATTGTTCAAAATTTTGAACATCACTTTTTTTTTGTGTATTTTTGATGTTTAAACTTTTGAACAACACTTTTTTTTCGTGTTTAGCTACTGTTCAAACTTTTGAACAACACTTTTTTGCATGTATAGCTGTTGTTCAAACTTTTGAACAACACTTTTCTTCCGTTTTTTGTTTTTCAAACTTTTGAACAACACTTTTCTTCCGTGTTTTGTTGTTCAAACTTTTGAATAGCACTTTTTGTGTATTTGGCGCTGTTGTTCAAACTTTTGTGCAACACTTTTTTTTGCAATTATTTTGTTGTTCAATTTATTGAACAACACTTCTTTTCCTTTTGTTTGATTGCTCTTAGCTTATCTCAGCCCCATTTTGTTTTTCATGGCATGAAGTACACTACTTTCGTGAGGGCAAGAAGTATGGATCCTATTGAAGGGAGTTAATACTATTGATGTTATGAATTTTAATAGGACAGCCTCTCGATGATAGATTCTTTTCAAGAAGATGGACACAGTTATTTATATACTACTCTACTACATTGTTTCTATTGTACCTGATACTGATGGATCATCTTGAATACCGTGTTGGTTCTACTTCTCCTAGTTATAAACTTCTCTGTCTATAATAAACAAGACTATGGGTATATTTTTTTCTATTGACATATTCAACTTTTTCTGACATCCCTACTCTTAAGGAGTATTGAGCCTCCCTCTATTATCATAAAAATATGTAATAATAGCAAAATTTTGTTTGCAAATGGAGGATAGGGGGTCTCACTAAGAGCCAACCTATCATGTTCATAAGGTTGTAGCAAAGTGGCATTCCCACTATGGCCACCACACCAAGGTTATGATCCATTGGACAGCTAGAATATCCTTGGAACAGGAGGTCTCATCACGAGCCGGCCTGATCACTTTTGCTACATCCCAATTAATGGCAGTGTGGTCACCTAGTTACCTCGCTAGCACACTGATCTCTTCTGTAGAACATCAATGGAATTTTCCACTTATAAATTGAGGATCCTAGCTCATAAGGGTTAAAAAGCAACCCTGCCGAGGCTATGGACGCCTTCTAGCAGTAGAGGCTCTGCTTATGTTATTGAAGTGATATTTTAACGTCAATAATCATTATAATACCCTCTTCTTATTCTTTCTTTTTGAAGAAATTATTTGCTTAATTTTTTAGAACCTTTATGCATGAGATAAAGTTCTTTTTTATCAATCGTATCATCCCCAACTAAGATACCGTCAACAGAGCATATTTTTGGCATATTGCTGTCCTTTTTTGCATAACCTATCATCAACCCAAGGCATCTTATCTTTTATTCATAACTACCTTTATACACTCCACTCTCATTATAACCATACCTCTTGTCATCCTGTCATTGATATGCGTACTCTGTCTCATTTACTGTCGTACCCTTCACCCTCTTTCCTTCCCATCAGAACATCACATCCCTGTCTATTCGGTCGTAGGCAACCTCTCATTTGAAGGAGGGGGAGGACTCCCATTACACCCTTACATGCGCTATATTTATTTTATTGAATTTCATATGTTGCTATGGTGTCCCATGATTAAATGGCATGTGGCAATATGATAGTCCCTGAATTAATAATATTAATTATCATGGAAATGTCGCTTAACATCATGAAACTTAGCCATTACATCTGCTTTTTGTTCTATCTCACCATTGTTGTTCTTTTCTACATGTTTCTTACTATTGTTGTTCTCTAGTGCATTTTTCCTTGCCTGTTAATCTTTTGAAATTGTAGGAAGAATTCAAGCATTATGGGTGGAAAATCAGTGCACCGAGAACCTTTAATATTGGAAATTTAGGACAGAGCCAGGGAGATTTTAGTGCGCGCAAGATGGATGTCATACTTTACCAGGATTCAGGCCCCTAACAGTGAAGTTTCTATCGAATTCTTACAGCATTTATGGAATGGGCAATCCATGGTGAAAGGAAGAAGAATCACAGTATCAGAAGCTATGATAGATGGAGTATCTCAGTTGCCGACGGAAGGAACTGTATGGCCTAAAAAGCACATAATGTTGCAAGACGCGGTGGATATTTTCAAAGATGCAGGCAAGGAATTAACCAAAGAAGGCAAGGGCATTCAACCATCTTCTCTGGGAGAACCATGGAGTGAGTTGGAAAGTGTTGTCCAGAGGTACATTACTTATGATGGATGATGAGATGTGGTAAGACCATGACATCTCAAACTCTTAGTTGTTTTAAAACAAAAGCTTACTGTTAATCTGCCATCTTTCTTGAATTCATTACTGCATGAAACCATTGATAGAATAAGATGGGCTAGGCACCTTGAAACTGTTTTTAGCCACCACGGTTTGATTAGACTAATTTTTAGCCATAATATTTTTCAACAAAACTTAAGTTGGGATGGTCTCATAGTGCCTCTAGAGATTAGTCAAGACCCTGTAATTCAAAACTCTACAATCTTGGAAATTAGCTAGCAGAGCCAATTCCGAAGAGGAAAAGGACTTCATTCAAAAATTGAACACCATAAGCGCAGGCAGTCTGCAAGGTTAGAACTAGCCCAGAGGATGTTTGTAAATCCTCAGGATAGCGTCAAACAACCAACAGAGCCATCTAGACCAATTAGTGTACAGGACTCTGAGTTAGAACTAGAGGAACAATGCAATTCTGAGCCAGAACCAGAAGAAAAGGATAATTCAGAGCCCGAGCCTGAGGAAGAATGCAATTCTAAACTTGAATAGGGGGTAGAATGTCATTCTGAATCAGAAACTAAAGAAGAAGCCAATTCAGAACAAGAACCCAAGGAAGAACATAATTCAGACTCAGAACAAGAGGGAGCACAACATTTTGATGATGAACCGGGGAATGAAGCAGGACCTCCTCAAACACGACCTATGAACCCCCAAGATGATATTTTGCATCATTTTGAGGAAGGAATGGCACAGTTCCTGGCAAAGTTGAATGCATACATGCAACCTGGAGGACCACTCGATACTAACCTTATGGAAGCTCAATCCTCAGGAGATTCTGGTCATACAGAAATTCTGCCTTATCCAGAAGCTGCAGACTAGGAAGAAGGAGCGAGCACAGAAATTACTCACGAATCTGATAACCAGTCTGGCGATACAGTTATATTGGAGTACACCCATGACAAGCACCAAGAACCCTTAGATATAGAGGGTATTTACAAACCCATTCTTACAAAGAAGGCAACTCAGAAAAAGCAGGTAACTGAAACAAAACTAAAGAAGTTGAGGAAGAAATACCAAAAGCTCCAGAAGACAATTAGAAGGCTACGTCGGAAATTGAACAAAACTGCAAACAGAGAAGCCCAGAGCACTACTCTTAAAGTAGTCACTGTGGCCACACAAATGGAAACATGTGAGGGTAGGGCGACTGAAACCCAGACCGAACCTATTTTTACTCAAACGGTAGCCACCCAAACAAATTTGCATGCAAACTTAATGGATACAGCTATTGAGACAGAGGTTTGGTCCTACCACAATAAAAGAACTCAAACGGAGGGTTGGTCCTCCCATAATAAAAGAACTCAGGCCGAGAGCATACCCTCTCACAGCACAAGCACCCAAACTAAAGAAAAATTCAAGGACACCCCTTCAAGTAGTGATCCTATTCTTTGGAAGTTATAGGAGGAATTGGCACAAGCCCATCTTACTTTAAAGTAATATAGCAATGAGACAATTCCTCTGCAGAATTATCAAGAGTTGCAAAACCAATTTAGACAGTTGACTATAAGAGAGGATGAAACTTTTGCTAGGTTTAGACAGGTGGAAGAAAGGCTGAAGAAGGTGAAGACTAAGCTAGACAAGGTCATGGATTAGACTGACACCATTTGATCGCTATATTCAGATATCTTATCTTGCAGGTCTTCCACTACGAACTATGCCCTGTTTCTATTGAAAAGATACTTATTATTGAAGATTAAAGCTATAAAGGCTGGAAAACCAATAGAATTAAAAACAACTGAAGAATTATAAGTTGCTGTAAAGAACATGGGGTAAAAGTTTAGCGACTCCTTTGTGAATTTTATTTACATAATTTTGTATTAGAAGAAGAGGTAGATAAGAATCCTAGCCCTTTTGTTGGGGATGTTCAGTTTAAAGCTTTTATTTCCTTTGCATTTAATCAACTTAAGTGGTTCAAGGCCTATAACTCTTTCCAGAGAAAAGAACATGAAATGGATTTATGGGAAAGAAGCGAGCCTACTCACCCTTTGCAACTATTTATTAAACACAAAAGGCTTATGACACAGGAGGGTGTAATTAAAACTTTCGGACATATACATAAGGGAATTATGCAAACAGGAAGGACATATTTCCTCTCCATTCAAGAAAGGTCCTTGATTGCATCCAAGATGAGATGGACAATCTCAACTAATAGTGTCAAGGAAAGAGAACAATTTAACTATAGGAACTTCAAAGCTGATGCAGGCCATTTGGTCACATACAACAATATTATCCTAAGACAAGGACCATATTGGTTGGGATGTCGATACAGGAGCCCTATTATTTGGTACCCTCCTGAAGGATATCGTTCCAACTATGATTTGCCTAAAGGACAGGAAGAAATAACCTTTGCCAGTTTGATACAACAACATGGTTTTAGGTCTGATAAAGAAACAAGTTTTCCAGCTTACTCTCTAACTACACTACATAGGAACTACTTGTTTTTCATGAGGACATGAAACAAGGTAAGTAGGGAAGTATGTTCGGTCGTACAATGGGTATAAGTTTACTCTTGATTACATTGTCTTTTTCCTTCTTTTTATGTATTTGTGCCCTGATATAGTAAGATGTTGTTAAAAGTTCAATGAGAAATGAATAAAATTGCTTTTGATATGGTTCAACTAAGCAAAGCTAACTTTCATTGTTTTTATGTAGAAATTGGCAAAGGGAACAGTTGTTGTTCAAAAGATTGAACAACAAATGCTAAAAAGAGGAAAAGGAGTGCGTTTTATGCGGACGAATCAAGGAATAAATCAAGAGGATCAGCGCAAGTTGGAATGTTGTCTAATAATAGCATTTATTTGTGAATTCCTTAGGATCGCCTGATCTTGAGGAATCACATTTATCTCTTTTACTTCTTGATTATAAAAGGGAACTTATCACCCTTTTGAGAGGAGTAATTTTAATATACGAAGTGTAATATGGAAGAAGATAGCGCATTGTAATGACATTTGAATTCAATGATTAATACATGAATTGAGTTGTTGTTCACTTGAGATATTCTGAAGTAGTTAAGCAGTAATCGCTAGTGGCTTGGGCCCGGTCATTGGTGGATTCCACTGACGTTCCCTATGTTTTTACTTTTCCTCTATCACAAGTTTATTTACTCTGCTTTACATTTTTACTGACGGTTTACTTTAATTTGTGTGGAATTTGTGTGTGTATTTCATTACTTCTTAATTTTGTCAATCGATTTCATTTACTTATGTTGTGGATTGAATTAATCATTAGGAGAGAGTTATTTCTGGTTCATTAAAAGATAGAAGTGTTATTGATTGGATTGGATGCTTTATTCCTCCGCAGTAGTTTAGAATCACCTAGAAGAGCTCTGTTACTGCTACAGTGCACTCAGTTGATGCGATTGTAATTAGAATATCTTGATTAAGATTGAGTCTTGGTTCTGATTAAGGTTGAGTTTTGATGCTTAGATAGATTATTTTTCTCGAAGTTACAAGCTTTAGATTTATGATTTAATATGTTTACTCTTGTATTGAATTTAATAAATTATCTCAAATCATTACTCTCCATAGATATAGCATTTGCACATATTGTGTACACTCTTGGAACAGAAAGACGTACCCAAGTTGATAATTAATGTGAGACAATTAGGAGCTTTTAAAGACACCTTATAGCACCCAACAATACTATGGTTGTACTACAGACTTCCCAGTATCCAACTTGCAACCTTACCACCTTTATTTCTTCTCCTCGGAATTAAGGAACTAGTATGAGAAATGTTATATTTCAATGATGAGCCATGAGGGGAATATTTACATATATCCCTTGAGATGACAAGTGTTGTCGTCATTGTCTGCGTGGACGATCTATTTTCCTTTGTTTCCACTCTTCGAGAGTCATCACTTCTCTGCTTCCTCTAATTTCACTAATGTACCAATCTTAAATGCTCGCTCAGAACTCAGGTCCTTCCCAATCCCTCTGGTTCTTCAATGTTTAACGAATCGCATCCCGTCTTTCTTGTCTATTTTATTTATCATGGTAAACAAAATTAAGTTTTATCTCCTTGGTCGAGTACCAAATCACCTTGTTCATAACTAGCTCCAATGTTTGTTTGCTCACCTACAATAGTATTGTATTCCCTTCTTGTATGATAGAAACTAATAGTATCAAACTTTTGTATTTTCTCTCTTACTCTTAGATCCATGGGGAAGCTAGTATTGCTCACTTGGCTCCATATTTTTATAGATCTTTTGAATGTTTAGCATCGAGTCTCCCATGAAAATTATCTAATGTATACCTCTATTTATGGTTGGATTTAGACCTAACCACGAAGCTAGTGCTCCACCTGGTTATTGGTGGAAAACTCAAACCCCATGCATATTTAATCTCTATTTTTTCATTGGGGCAATAAATAACCCCTCCTACTTTTGCCTCTCTTGTAGTAGCATATAATTCATACACACGGCGTCATATATTCTTTATATATAGATATATTATATATATATATATATATATATAATATATATATATATATATATTTTTATAATATATATATCTCTATGATATATATATATATTTATTATATATTTCAAGTGATTTTTATACTTTATTGGTAAGCCATATTTGGCTATTACAATTAACTTCCTTCTCTATTTTAGCTTTTTCTTTGCAATGAGATATTCATTTATAAATATTCTTGACTCTTTTGAGATTCAAGTTTTACCATGTCATTGTTATGGTTTTTATAGTTTATCTTAACATGAATTAACCTAAAGAAATCAGAAAAGAACTTAGAAAGGAGGATGAGGAATACCAAGCTATGATTTCTCAAGCAAGAAAACAATTACAAGAAGTCGAGGAAAGATTTGATATAAAAAATTCTATGAAAAAAGAGAAGTGTAGAACACTTATCTTGATAGAATAATTTGGAGGCTAATCTCTCGAAATTGGAAAATCAAATTCAAGTGATATCATTAGAATTAGAGACAACCAATGCAGATCGAAAATTGAAAAAGGAAGTTTTTTAATCACTAGAAGTTGCCAAAAAGGAGATTGTCAAGATCAAAATTCAAAACTAAAAATATAAGTTACAATATTGATGTTCCTAATCTCCAAAGCCTCATCAAAACTATGGTAATCTTGGAACACTATCATGATTGTATTTTAGGCATCTAAATAAGGTTCTACCTTTATCTTTATCATATAATAATTTAGAAGTATATATACTTTAAAAGTAGATAATGAATGTTAATAGATATCAAAACTTTAGCTATGTAAAATATTTCTCATATATTAATAATATATAGACATCTTGAAAATCAACCAAAAACTATTAACAACTAATATTAATATCAAGGATGGCATGCGAGGGTTACGGCTAGGGTTTGAGATATATGCAGTCTGCAAGACAATGGAGGACCACCGTTTCCCTGCATGACGTTTATTCCCCTTATCGCGGATTACTTTTTCCATCGATACCCTCTGTTGCGGTATTATTACCTTACCTACATTTGGAGCTGTCGGGTTGGTGGGGGGATTACTTTCCGTTTTTTGTCGACAATCTCTATCTGCGGTCTTCACCTGGTATCCTAGCAGTCAGGTCGGGGTTAAGTGGCTCTTTCTTTGCTACCCACTATTCTGAGGTGTCCACTGTTCTGAGAATAGCTGTCGACATGGACGATGTTGATGTCGTGGATTACACTGCTGACCCCCTAGAAGGGGTTTCCATCTGGCGCTCCTCATTTCCCGCGTCATTTGGCATTAATAGCCCTAGTTATTCTTTGGTTGAACCATCTCATACGCTCCCTGTGATCTTTCCAGACGACTCTCCTACCTGGTCAGTGTTGTCTACCCCCCTGGCTTCCCCTGCCTCCCTGGGATTTATCTCCGACTGCCTGAATCTTAACCCGAGTTTGGCTCCCCTGGTTACTGATGAACTGACCCGGGAGCTGCCCCCTCTACCGATATCTGCGGGTACTTCCGGTTTATACCCTCAGGTATCCTTCGCACCTCCATCTAGATGTTTCTCTGTTGTCCTGCCACTTTCCGGTTCTCTACCTTCCCCTCTCGGCAGTCCCCCCCCTCCTCGTCTAACCCTAACCCTCCCCCTGAACACTCTGACCCCACTCCGGATTGACCACAGCAGCTACCTCCTCCACAGGGGACCAAGAAGAAGTGAAAGTGCTTCAAATCTAGGGCAGAAGATATCTTCCTGAGGTTATAAGAGGACATTCAGTGGGGAGAGACTATGGATTTTGCAGACAGGGTTTTGGTCGGTCGCATCAGAGGCCAGAACTATTCAGTAGCCCGTTTGAAGCTTTGAGCGGCGGAGGTATGGGGTCACCATCTGGATGACATCCCCTTCGTGCAGACTTTTGTGAGAGGATGTTTCGCGTTGAGATTCGCTCATGCCGACCACACAAATTGGATCTTATCCTCCTACTGGCACTTTGAACACGCCCCTGTGCTCCTGAAGAGATGGACGCCTCTTTTTGATCTAGAGACTCAGCAAATTGGCATTGGACTGGTATGGATTCGACTCCCAGGCCTCCCATTACAATATTGGTCTGAAGACATCTTCAGGAGGATTGGCAACGCTCTCGGCACCTACATGGAATATGATAAGTCTTATCAGTTCACGGGCATGATGCCATATGCTCGTATTCTAGTAAATCTTGATACTAGAGGAGGCATGCGGGAGTTCATCTCTATATAGTGGAGAGACACTTCTCGTAAGCAAATCATTGACTATGAAGGCATCCCGTATCACTACCGCAGATGCCACAAAGTTGGACACCTTTACAGGGATTGCCCTCTTTTGCATAAGAACAGGGGGCTGAACAGAGTTTGGGAGCTAAGAAGCTCAGTGGAGACCCTTCTCGGCGGGATGCACACACGGTACCTGATAACAACGAAGGAGACGCAGAAACCCTTCAGGGTATATCTGCAAAGGAGGCCCCTGACATGCATCTTGTTGTCTCATGCTCACCTCCTCCCCTTGCCAGCATTGGACCTGTGAAGGAGTTTTCCTCGTCTTCGGGTATGTTATTTACATCTCCTCCTATCTCATCTCCTATATCTAGTTTTTCGCATGATATTGCATCTCATTCATGCATGGCTTCGACCATCCTAAATACTCATGCCTTGGATTCTTCGTCTATCATGCGATCCCTAGGCGACATGCCCCAATCTTCCCTCAATTACTCTCTTCCCCTTCCCCCTCCTATTACTGCCCCATGTCTCCCTTCCCTAGGTACTTCCTCCTTCCCATCCCTCCCCCTTCTCTCCCCCCCTATCTCCCCCCGATACTCTCTCCACTCAAGATCAAAGGATAAGGGTTTCGATGCTATTGGGCTAGACCCGGTGCTCCCTCCCTCCTCCCTGAAATCGTCCAGGGGTCGCCCATCACAGCTCTCTAAAGCCAGACACACTGCGGGAGAAGAAGTTGCTCTCGGTCATCAGCAAACCATTGATAGGGCCCTTAGAGCTAGGAATGGCCCTCACTCTCACCCTCCATGAAGATCTTATCCTTTAACTGCAGAGGGTTTTCTAGCCAGCCCAAAATGCTAGCCCTTACGAGACTTCTCACTTCTTCCCAACTAGACATCATTTTTCTACAAGAAACCCTCTCCCCTGCTAATACTCTCATTCCTACTCTTAACTCTTGGCTACCAAACTGGACTTTCCACGCTCTAGATGCATCTGGAAGATCTGGAGGTATTGCTATTGGCTTCTGCAACAAAACAATGGATCTCAAGAATATATGGGGAGGCAGAGGTTTTTTGGGCATGGACATTATTGCTCGCGCACTGGAAACTGAAATCCGGGTTATGAATGTATATGGTCCATTTATGGACAAGGCAACATTTTGGAGGTCCCTCCTCGACTCTCACTTCATGCAAGCAGATAATATCATACTAGGAGGGGACTTGAATTTTTGTTGGGTTTCAGTGAATCCTGGGGACACTCGGCTCAAGTCAATGGACTCTCGGACACCGTCTCTGCCTTACTGGAACAGCATCAGTGGTTTGACATACCATCTACCAGGATTCAGTATACTTGGACAAACAATCGCAGTGGTGATCACATCCTTGCAAGAAGACCGGACAGATTCCTTATTAAGGAAGCCTTCCTAACCACCCATTCTCGCATTAGGCAATGGGTGGGTACTGAAGGTATTTCAGATCATCAGCCTATTTTATTGGAATTGGCAAACACTACCCAGAAAATCAAAAGTCCTTTCAAGTTCAATGCCTCCTGGCTAAAGGACCCCTCCTATATTCAATTAGTAACAAATTTCTATCAATCCAACCCCATCTTGGAACGTGAGGATCATACTATTGGTTTCATCAAGAAATTGATAGATCTCAAGATGATGACAAGAAGGTGGGCACATCAGAAACAGATAAATGATGACAGTATTTTGAAGGAGGCAGAACTGGCCATTGCCTCTTTTGAGGACTCATCTAACGGCACTTTCTTATACATAAAGATCTTTATAGCTCCCTTGTCTTGAAGCGATCTCATATCCTGAAAGAAAGGGAGGAGAGCTAGAGACTCAGAAGCAGGGCAATCTAGCTAACTGAAGGAGATAACAATACAAAATTTTTCCACAAATTTGCTAATGGAAGAAAAGTTATAAACACTATTTGGGAACTTCACAATGCACAGGGACATTTGGCTACTACACAGCAAGATTTAGCTAGATTGGCCAAAGAGCACTTCCATAACATCTACAAGGCACCTAGAGAGGTGAACATCTTAGAAATCATGCAGGTGGCATAACACTTCCCCAGGTTTGTGTTGGCATTATGGCATAGGTTTGATGCTATGGCTTTGGTGTTGTCCTTGATGGCAACTCATCTTGGTGACAGAT
>APFE031325503.1:0-16401 GCA_000404065.3 Pinus taeda | reverse complement strand
TGATAAGTGAGGGAACCTTCTTGACGACTCCAAAATATAACAATATTCCCCAAACCCTATGTGAATTTCACTCATTCGCACCCAACACAGGTGAAAGGAAGCCTAAGTGCTCTGCAGAGCACCTTGGCAGTGGACTCAACTTCTCTGCGGCACACCTTAACAAGGGCTTACCTGTGCTAGTCCCTCTAGAGGCTATTTCTGGATGTCTTCAAGTCATGAAACTATCTGGGAAGGAGGAATTCAAAGGGGTGACTTGTTTAGGGCATAAAGAAACTGAAATTAGGGTTTGATGAGCCCTAAAACACTGATCGAAATGTTGGGATTGATGTGCCCAAATGGATATGTAACAACTTCCCCCTAAAGCACAAAGTCATAAAAATGCCAATGTTGAATGAAATGCTTTACAATGTGATGAGGAGGTATCAAAGTGGAAGGTGACCTACATCAATTACAACACATATATCATGATATTTGATTTTAAATGAACTGCAGAGGGAAGGCATACCCATGCTCAGCTTATAAAATTTCATAACATGTACATAGACAGTTGTTTACAGATATAGACCCATGATCGGAATGACTATCAATGTAAATCCATTGTACTTATGATTTAGTACTCCTAAAATCGCAGCCCAGATGGATGAAAATAGATCCGGGGTCTTCTATCTCGTTCAATCATTTGTTCAAGTATGAGTCCAACCATGTGAATATGTGATATGAAGTTGAACATGGGAAGACACCATCTGATTACCAGTAAATTATGTAAGCTATTAATAGATGCGAGAGAAATCACCGATAATGAAAATGATCCTCAAGGTATTTTAGTACATTCTGCATGGTGTGAATGGATTATTTGATATCAAACATCATACAAAGTCTTTTGGTCAAAGGCCATTGATGTCAACCTATCATCGGAAGCAAGAAACCTACCATTGATGTATGCAAGCCTCAAGGTACTGGGAGAGTGTTTCTAAGTCAACTTCTTGGATAATGTGTTGATGTCGACAAGAAGCAACTCATTGTAGGAAGGCCTTGATGTATCCCACATTGATGACATGAAACGAGTGTAATGATTTTGGAGATGGAATTTGACTGACGACACAAGGTTCAAGAATGGTGGTCATGAAAATGAAGGTTTATGAGTATTGCAAAGGATTAATTTGATTGAATGACTTCTCTTGAACATGTTGGTGACACTGAAATGAATTGGTATCTTTGACCCAAACAAAGTGATGGATGGTATGATAGACCAATGGTGTGATAGCTATCAAGCTAATAACCCAACCCAGATAGTCACGAAAATGGAGTGAAAGTGTCATGTTCAAGAATGACCTGCTTGTTGTATAATTTCACCCTTTGGGTGGATCCATCGCTATTTGATGTTTTAACGAGTCTAGCGAAGGTGAAACTAAGTCTTGTCTAGATGGACAAGTTTGTCGCTATTTTATGTTATAATGAGTTTAACGACAAAGATAAATCGGTCCTTTTCATGTTCATATAATTTGAAAAGGGACAAAAAGAAAACTCCACATTCTTTTTCGTAAATTAATATCTCAAGCCTGAAAAAGCATAAAATAATACAAGAGACATATCGTTTCCAATCCGTTAACGAGCTGGAAAGGACAAGCGCTCAACAATCTTTTCATGTTTAGAGAGTCTGAAAAGAGCTTAAAGAGGACTCCACTTTGAGGAACGAGTGGTCTATAGGATAAAAACTAGTTCCGGTGATTTTGGAACTTCTCAAAACATGTTGATTTATGTGAAGAGGCTAGCTAATAAGACCACTCATTGCAAGTGTTCCTAAAAACGGGTAAAACAACCAAGTAAAAGTGTACGATTGGCCAAAGGGATGGTGGCGATGGGATGAAAACAACCAAGGCTCATTTGATGAAAAAGGATAATAGAATGGCAACCACAAGGGCTAAAAAATGGAAATGGGTTCATTTTTACACAAGCTTGAAAGATAGGGAACTATTCTTGGATTCAGTTTCATGTTTACACAAGCTTGAAACAAAGAACTATGCTTGGATTCAATTTCATTTTTACACAAGCTTAAAATGAAGAACTATGCTTGGGTTCAATTTCATTTTTACACAAGCTTGAAATGAAGAACCGTGTTGAGATTAGTTTACATGCCCCCAACATGATGAAAGAGAGAGTCTCATGTTACCAGATGGAAGTTGTTGTGGTTAAGTAGGATGGTTATGCAACAACTTTATGGCTTTGTCTAGATAGGGACAAAGGTGAATGGGGTGATTCCCTTCACATAACCTATAGGGAAACTTAACTTTACCACTAGGTGCATTCCCCCCAAGCTTCATTACATTCACCTAAGTCAAATACGCATGGCTATCAGGGGGATGGAATGAAGGTTATTTGACGAGATCAAGTGAGATACTCGACTAGGACTTTATGAGATCTAATCAAGGACTCGACTTGGAACTTCGGACCTTGTTTCATTTTTTAGTGAGCTTGACACAAGACAAGGAACTCTGCTCATATTCCTTGTTTCATTTTTTAACGAGCTTGACACAAGACAAGGAACTATGCTCATACTCCTTGTTTCATTTTTAAACGAGATTGACACAAGACAAGGAACTCTCCTCATGGACCTATTTCATTTTTTAACGAGGTAGACACTGTAAAAGAACTATCCTCATGTGACTTGTTTCATTTTTTAATGAGGTTGACACAGTAAAAGAACTATCCTCGTAGACCTATTTCATTTTTTAATGAGGTTGACACAGTAAAAGAACTATCCTCATGTGACCTGTTTCATTTCTTAATGAGGTTGACATAGTAAAAGAACTATCCTCATGGGCCTTTTTCATTTTTCAATTAGGTTGACACAGTAAAAGAACTATCCTCATATCCTTGGTTTCATTTTTTAACGAGGTTGACACAAGACAAGGAACTCTCCTCATACCCTTGGTTTCATTTTTTAACGAGGTTGACACAAGACAAGGAACTCTCCTCATACCCTTTGTTTCATTTTTTAATGAGGTTGATACAAGACAAGGAAATATCCTCATGGTAGTTGTTTCATTTTTTAATGAGGTTGACATAGTAAAAGAACTATCCTCATGGGTGCTATTTCAATTTTTAATGAGGTTGACACAGTAAAAGAACTATCCTTATGGGTATGTTTCATATTTTAACGAGGTTGACACAGTAAAAGAACTATCCTCATAGATCTGTTTCATTTTTTAACGAGGTTGACATAGTAAAAGAACTATCCTCATGTCCTTGGATCACAATTCATAAGATTTCATGAAGGAGAGATCTCGTTCCAATGCCCCCAATACATTATGTACAACATCACTGAATTGATTGTTAGTTGATGTAGGTATGGAACGGGTTGCCACATAATTAACCTGTGGCAAGGATGATACCAAGAAGTAAATTGTAATCTAAAGGGCATGGGATTACTGTCACATTCAGATAAATGATTTTTCCTCTTAAAGTAATAGGAAATTGAGGAAGGATCCTTAATGGTTGATTGGTTCCTCTATTAAAATCCAACATATTTTGAGTAACTGACACACGTGGCGACGAACGGAGCACTTGCCAAGTAGTTGAGGAAAGGATACTCACAGATGCATCTTCATCTATAATAGTGCTAGATACAATCATATTACAAACCCGTACTATGATCTGGAAAGGCACATAAGAAGGAAGACGAAATCCTACTAGCCGATTCCAATCAAAGGAAGTGACCAGACTACTTGGAGGGGGAAGCATAGAAATGAGAGAATTATCCCCTTGATTTAAGAGAATGGGAGGATTTTACTCCTGTTTTGATGGAACAAGAGGATTGCCCCTAAGCTCATTAGAATTTGAAGAAACAGAAAGAACCTGAATGGTTTAATACTCACTCTCTTTGGGAAAGGTATGATTAGATGAAAGTGAAATTCGGTCAACTATTACCTTGACCTGTTGATTTGGGTCGGGTATAGACTCATATGATTCACTTTTAGAGAGAGTCAGTTTGACTAATGGTTGATTTTGGTCAGTAACTAGTGAAGGATTAAGGGAGAGTTTCCTATAACCAGATGGAAGTCACTGCTGCGAAGGAGGACGATTATCCAACACTTTTTTGGCTTCATCCAAATAGGGACAAAGGTGAATGGGGTGATTCCCTTCACATAACCTATAGGGAAATTTAACTTTACCCTTATTTCCATGAAATTTACTACCACTAGTTGATGGTGTATCACCATCATCATCTCAAGAAGTTGATGACACAGGATGATGTGAACGAGAAGACCATTCTTCTAAGATCTGAGGAATATTTTGAAGAATATGGTCTCCTGCACATATTTTGAATGGATATGAAACTTTGTGAGGCTTGATGGATAGTTTCTCATTAGCTGTTGCATTCAAAGCAATGGTTGCTTGGTTGCCCCTCTACTGAATTTGCTTCTTCTTCTTAGCCACCTAGTTACTAATACCAATACTTTCACCAGGTGAGGAGGAAGAAGCTGAGGAAGAAACAACCGAGGAAGAAGGCAAAGGGTGAACTTTAGGATCAACTGGAGGTTAATTTTGTCCAGTTGGAGGTGTACTCGATTGCGGAGAAATCGCGACATTTTGAACCAAGGAGGTTGAAAACAACCATACTGGAAAGCCAATGGTAAATCCTGGAAGGGACAATGTAGCCATACATGGAGCACCAATATTTCCAAAAGGAGGAAAAGGACTAGGATTCCCATCAAAAGTAATTCCTTGATTGGTGGACTCCAAATTTGTCGCCATATGTTTCAACCTAAGATTAACTAAGGAGCGAGTGTGGAGGATGTTATCCGTGGTCAATTAATTTTATTTTAATCAAAATAATATAACAAAACAAAAGAGGGATAATCTAGGCAAAAGGTTTACCAAGCAACTGTGAACTACATAATACCTCCTGGCTAACCGAGAAGGATGGGCAAGTAATCTCCCCAAATGTTGTGTTTGGTGTATCATAGTGTACAAGACGACCGACTCGGTTACCTAAGCATGGATAGAAACCTAGTGTTTTCCTCCCATATATACTCGGAAGTACGTGGAGGCCCAATCCATATAAGCGTTGTTTAATGCAAAACCACACAGTGAGAGTATTCCATATACTTTATGTACTGTAACACCGTGCTATATACCCAAAGGTACATGGACGAGATATGATATACTCACGTATGTGGAATGAGGTATCACACTCGGGATGTATTGCAGACAAGTTAGTGACATCTGCTTTTTTTTACGATGCCGAAACACGTCTCTAGCCTAGAACCTCTAAATGTTTTTCGTTAAGTGACAATGCTCCATTAGGTAAATTCAGATAAATTTTAAGTTGATCTTCTTTATAATTTTCCTTTCAAAATTCACCACGTGATGTATGTTTGCAATTCCTAAAATGCAACTAATATGATAAGAATTATTTTCATTCAATTGAAAAATGAAAACCTTAGCTAGTAGGGACAGAGCAATCAGATCTTTGACAAAGAGCAAAGAGCACAACTAATTCAATTTCCTTAGCTATTCCTTTCAAGCATTCACAAACTACAATATGAACTATGCAAGTTTTTCTTTTCGATTTCCTTAATGTGAATATGATGAACAAAAAGGAAATATGCACATACAATCAATCAATCTTTAATAAGAATGAAGACTTTTACGACAATTCAGTTTCGAAGGAAAAGAAGACTTTACGACACTTTTCTTCGAACAAAGATTAATAAAATATATTCTAACTTTGATTATAGACTAATAATGACAAAGAAACATTTAAGAAACATTAATAAATCAAGTCAAAGTAAGGCTAGACAAGGAGATAAAAAACTTGTTTTCTGAGACATGACATTCATTGATCAATCTACAAACAATCAAACAGAAGAAATTTGGGAAAAACTCAATCCAAAGGTGGGAATTTGACCTAAGGTGGATTAGTGCGGGTCAAAGAGGGTCTAATTGCGCTGCAGAGCATTGTCTCTCACTCAAGGGTGCTCTACAGAGCACTGTCCCTTGACTAAGCTTGCGCTGATTCTTGAGAGCCCACTCAAGAGTCATCTAACCTCAAATTTTGACCAAAATTCACTTCAACAAGGCTAAAATACAATCAATGAACACAAGTAAGGTTTGCAAGGATGTCCTAAGAGGTGGATAAGCTACTAGGCAAGAAGATATTTCCCCATTATGGTCGGCAATTTGTTTTGGAGAATTTGGTATCTACCAATAAATACTAATTCCCTAGATGAGAAGTTATATCTAGAACAACAGTTTAAATTGCTTTAAACTTTTCCTATAAGCAACAGATAAGACGAGAAGATAAGAATACCTACTTGTAGTTCTTCTTTCCTCTCATCTCCCTTGTATTGATCTTGTCGCTCCTTCCCACACTTAATATGCTTGAGAAGTACCCTGTAAACACAACAGAAAACAAAGAACTGATCAAAGCATACTATCTATTGAATATAAGTGAAAGGAATCAGATACTATTCACACATATAAGCATTATGAAACAATACAAACATATGGGAGAAAGGTTTAAACACTGTATTAGATAGAAGAAGGAATTACAACCACTGGTGTCTAATTCAAAGCCATTCCTCCAGCTTGGATCCCATCCACATCACATCAAAAGCATGAAAAACTTGTAGCATTACAATACTTGCTTCAAAGCCAAATATCATAGCAGCATTATCTCCTTACAGTTCAACATAATCCAACCCCTAATCACTTAGATGAGTGGTCAATTAATAGGAATATGAAGGAGTTTTTGTCATAAATGGTGGCATTGAATGGCCTTCCATACTTAGAATTAGTTCCATGGAGGAAGGGATGAGAGGAGAGGATGCACCTTAACTCATTCCTCATCCATTTTCGAGCTTATAGGAGTTGATAAGTGAGGGAACCTTCTAGATGACTCCAAAATATAAGAATATTCCCGAAATCCTATGTGAATTTCGCTCATTCTCACCCAATGCAGGTGAAAGGAAGCCTAAGTGCTCTGCAGAGCACCCTGGTAGTGGACTCAACTTCTCTGCAGCGCACCTTAACAAGGGCTTACCTACACTAGTCCCTTTAGAGGCTATTTCTGGATGTCTTCAAGTCATGAAACTGTCTGGGAAGGAGGCATTCAAAGGGGTGACTTGTTTAGGGCATGAAGCAACTGAAATTAGGGTTTGATGAGCCCTAAAACACTAATCTATATGTTGGGATTGATGTGCCCAAATGGATTTGTAATAGCTGCCCCCTAAAGCATGAAGTCAGAAAAATGCCAATGTCGAATGAAATTCTTTACGATGTAATGAGGAGGTATCAAAGTGGAATGTTCCTTAACTCGTATTTATATGCGTTAGAGGAGGGCTAATTAGCCTTTAGGCTGACCTTGATTTTTGTGCCATTGTGGGTTTTTGCTTCAAAAATAAACTTTTCCGTAAGAAAAATCCATGCTTCTAGGGAAAATTTTAGGCCTCTCTAAATGAGGAATATGGTCTAATGAAGGGAAATTATCCCCGAGCTACCAAAATTATCGAACTCTTATAAACTTATAAAGGAAGCAAGAGAGAAATAACAAATTAACAAGGAAATTTTACCTATTTCACTTTAGCGAGTAAAACAAAGCATATGCAAAACAAATGAGAGATAGAAATGATAGTGTGCGTTCCTATTTTACCCATTGTCAATCCAAATGCAGACCAATACTAACAAGTAATAGATTTATTCCCTTTTCTTATGAGGATCAAGCAATCTAAAATATGGACCTGGAGTTTATTACTTCCTTAAGTAGGTGAATGCCTTTAATAACACATTTAGAAATATAATTCGAATCTAATCCAATAGCACAAAAGATGATATAAAATCTCTAAGGTTTGTAGGTGGATCCAAAGTAACAATCAATATAGGGTTTAGATCTTATCATGTGTGCATGTGAAGTGATATCATTGACACAGATAAAAATTGGTAAGTTATCTCCAATATTATAATGGAACCATGTCATAAACAAACACACACAACTAAAATAAGCAATCCAATGCAAGTGTAACTACCTATGGTGACCTCAATTGAGGAAATTACCTCCTCATCAATAACCTTTTATTTGAATATACCTTTAATAAATAAAGTTTGAAATCAATTTCAAAGTAGGAACTAGGTAAAATACCTTAATAAAGCCACATGAAGTAGGAAAGGAACACCTAATCTAAATGGAAGACAAGTTAACCATTGTAATATATTATAAGTTGTTTGAAGGTTAAAGTATACAACTCAACGAAGTAATATGAAGAGGATGGAAAGAAATAGCTATACCACATGAGAAGTATTAATTCAAAATGGTTTGGAATATTTGAGAGAATAAAATTTGGTTCATTTAAAAATGATCAAAGGAGCAAATGAAATAGAACAACAAATGCATAAATGGTTTCTCTAAATATTACACTAACCATTGGGTTGTGTGGTATTCCTAAGAGAATCATACCATAAGTTTATGACACCACATACTGTGGGAAGGTGGGTCATATTTGGAATTTATTGGAAGATATCCCCATTGTAGTACAAGAATCAAGAAACCATGAAAAAATAGGCATGGTATGTTTAAGTAAAGAAGTGATTCAATACATGTTCCAAAGCCACTTAAAGTAAAATTTGATTAAGTGTTTGCCTCAAAAATCATTTTCTAATATACTTAAATTGTTTGAGGAGCCATTGGAGGCTCTATAACTAATAAAGACAAAAACTAGTGCACAAATCCCCATAGGAATATAAATTATCAAATAGGGACCCAAATGAGTCCATAAAATCACCTATCCTAATAAAAAATATGATTAACGCAGATAAAATGAAGGGGGAAACCCCACCACAACAATAGACATAAAGTTAAAACACTACAATTATGCACCTAGATTAGGGCAAGTGACTCTAAAAGAGAGGCTTCTACATGTCATGATCCGTTGTTATAATGGATAATATGACCTTGATGTGGTCTTAAGATAGGTCATGTATGGTGGATTCACTATACAATCCTACTTACCAACTTATAAAAGGGTAAGTGTATGGCTAATATGAATTAAAAAAATACACACATTACAATACCAATATTTCTCAAGGTGCAACCATGTTATCCATTTTTCCTATTCATTCCTTGTATACATTCTAAGATATCCTTCCAAGAAATTTTAACCACCTTTATTTTCCAATCTATTTGATGATGACTAGAAATACTTATATACAAGTGTCTCTTGATAATTTGAAAAGTTCTTTCTGTTATAGCTCCAAATACCACCTTATGTATTTGTGATGCTTGGTTTATGGCCTAGGGCAACCCCACCATCCAAACTTGATCCAAATATTTAAAAAAACAGTGTTTTACTCCTTGTATGCGACTTTGCCCTGTATTAAACGCATGTACATGCGGGTCAGTCTATACCCAACCCGCGTATATGTCTTAAAACACTTAAAAAAATTAAATTTCCTAAATTATGGGCAGAGATCACGGGTTTTACCTATTGATTACCTATTAGTGCCCATGACCCAATTGTTCCCCAACTAAAAAACTACTTTGGGAGAAGTATAAAAAGACTTCAATGGGAAGGCCTTGAGGAGGAGAGAAAATGGAGAATTACTCTGCTGAGATTATCCCCTGATCAAGTCTGAAGATCCCTAAGCTTCAAGCACTTCCCCAAGTTTAGGAAACCCGTGTTTCCTTGAGAGTTGATATCCTTTCACTTGTGGGAGATATCCTTGTGTTGGTGATGGAAGGAGCCTTTTGAAGACCAGGAGCGGTACTTCTGGAGGGCACCCTTGCAAAGCTTGGGTGCTTGCACCGGAAAAGGCTATTTTTTGGAGGTTAGCGTAACTTCCTCTGATAGCTTCACTAGTAGACCTGGGGCGTAATTACCCCAGTTTATTTTTGGAATGCCCTTCTTATTCACTTTCTTGTATTTTTGTGTGTGGTCCTAATCACCCGGAGCGAAAATACTTGGAAGTTGTTTGATTGTTGAATTCTTTAAGGGACATTTTTTGTGTGTGTTCTGTGCTCCTAGTCAGCCTAGCTTTCAATTTCTTGACTATCTAAGTAGATCTTATTAAATAATTCAAAGTGGCTGACCAATCACTTAGACGCTCTCACAAACTTCGTGGGCTTTCACCTGCAAATCCAGAACCTTCTTCTAGAAGGCGTAGGAGCGATACTGCCAGTGGGTTTCACCCAGTGGCAGCCGATGCATCGGGGATTAATCCATCGCTTGGGGTCACTAGTGTACAAGATAATAATTTGGAATTATGTTTGTTTGATCAAACATTTAAAATAAATTTAAAATTAAGAAATAATAATTATTAAAATAAGTTTGAATTAGTTTTGATAGATTTAAATATAGTGATTTACCATCCCTGGTATTACATAAACCATGGTATTTGTCTATCCATATTTAAAATAAATCTAAACAAGTAAATAAATATTTGCTAAAATATCAATTAGAAATTTATTGCTAATCCATAAAAATATTAACATATAATCAATAAAAATATTAACATATATTGATTCAAACCGACGTCACCCTTTATTAATCAAGCAAAAGTATAGCCGTTAAAAAGGTGAATTTGAACCTATATATATTGAAACCATTGCACTCTTCTTTTTCAAAGTTAAATGAAACCAAATTGAATGGGATATCAATTTTTGGAACGAGGACAAACAAAATTTTTGGAGCGAAGGAGCGAGACTCATTTGGATACGGATCGAGTAATTTGTAATTTTTTCGAAGGGTTTAGAAAACTATTTTGGTCACAGCGCAAAGGGAAAGGGTTTCAGTTTAATTCCAAAATATTTTCGAAAATCGAGTTAAAGATGACCAGTATGAAGGAAGAAGAACAGATAAATGATAACAAGCCTGAAAATGACAGGCGCATAGTCAAAGGACTCACGAATATTGGTAATACTTGCTTCTTCAACTCCGTTATGCAGAATTTGCTTGCAGTGGATTTGTTTCGTGATCATTTCATGAAACCCGCACAGTTTCCCGAAGGTCCAATCACTTCAGCTCTGAGAAAGCTGTATGTTGAAACAAGTACAGGTGGATCGAAGCAAGCAGATGATGATGATGATGATGTTTTTACATGGTGGAGCAAAGGAAATGAGACCGTCAATCCCGAGTTTCTTTTTAGTGCTATTTGTGCCAAGGTTCCGCAGTTTAGGGGATTGACGCAACAGGACAGCCATGAGTTTCTCAGATGTTTACTTGACAACTTGCACACTGAAGAATTAGTGAGTTTAAGCAACTCGAAGTCCACTAATTCTGGAGATGGAGAGGCCGCTGAGGGCAACAGCGATGAGTGTTCAAACCAGAGGAATAATGCAACTTTGGTGGATCGTGTGTTTCAAGGTCAGCTGTGTAGCACAATTTGCTGTTCAAAATGTGGTTACTGTTCGGTGACACACGAACCATTTTATGATTTGTCATTGTCGCTTCCAAGAAAACCAGAGTCCATGAATGCCTCATTGCCTAACCAAAATGACCCATCATCTGTTTTTGGTTTGCTGGGCGGTCGTGCGTTTTCCCTTCCTTACAAAAAAGGGGATTCTGTTGCTGGGGACGAGGCTGAGGTAACACAAACGTTTGCAGAATTGAACGCTGACAATGAATTAGATGTCAGTTCCTCATCAATTGGAGACCTTTATTCACATGATGATATTTGGCGTCCTTTTGATAATGATGAAAAAGCAGCAGCAGAAAGCTCTGTAGTTGAGGGAAACAATATAGATGTTTGTGAATCAGAGAGCCCTTTGTATGGTCAAAACGAAGGAAATACTCTGTTTGAGTTTATGCCTGTAACTACTGAAACCCTGGAAGATATGAAGCCCGCAGTTATTCGAATTTCTGTTGAAGGCTGCTTGGAGGAGTTCACCAGGTCAGAAACCCTAAGTGGAGAGAATGGATGGAGATGTCCAAATTGTGCTTCTAAGCTTGTTAATGGGTTTGACAATCTGGAAAATGCGACAGCAAAGGCAGAGCAGGGCGTGGGATTTAATGGCAGGTTGAATGCAGAATCAGTACATGATTCATCTGCACAGGGGGTTTCATGCAGTGATGAAGAGGGTCATTCCAATAAAAATGTTTTAAGAATTTTTGGTGTTGAAGAGAAGTCAGAAATTGATGGTATCAATTATGCTGAAAGGTTTGCATCCACAAGCCTAGAGGAAGAAGGTGGCAGAATATCTGAAAATTTGGGAAAATGGGATTTGGAGTCCCAAAACCTTACATCAAGTGAAGAAGGACATAGACTGAAGAAAAAAAGATTAGAGACAACAGAGAATGAAGCCAAAATTAATGGCATATCACAGGAAGCAACCAAAAGATACCTCATCGGAAAGGCTCCTCCTATTCTAACCATCCATTTAAAAAGGTTCGAGCATGACTTATTTGGCAGATTAAAGAAGTTGAGTGATCATGTTGCCTTTCAAGAGACTCTCGATCTCAGGCCCTATATGGACTCCAGGTAATTACCAACCTTTTAAAGCATGTTTGTTATATATTGCTCTTTCTCTATTTTCTATGTTACAGTTGACAGCATAGTTTTGGCTCATTCTGGTTGACTCTAGTGGATTTTCACTTCCCTCTTAGTTCTCTGTTTAGTCACTTTACAATGTGAACAGAAGTATGATATGTAACCGTACCGTATTTGTTTTCGTGTAGCTCTCCTGACAAAGATGACTGTTTTTACCGATTAATTGGAGTGGTTGAGCATCAAGGCACTATGGGAAGTGGTCATTATGTTGCATATGTCAGAGGCGATCAAGATGGCTCTGTCTGGCAATGGCTTAATATCAGTGATTCTCTTGTCAGGAAGGTATCCTGGAGAGAAGTTCTCGGTAGTGAGGCTTATATACTGTTTTATGAGAAGTATAAATTGTAAGGAATTACAGAAAATATTGCAAAGAAGATTGTTGTGAGGAAGGTATCCTCGACAGTTCTCGGTACTCAGGCTTGCTTACGGTTTTATGAGAAAGTATAAATTATGAGGAGTTACAGGAAATATTATAGAGATGAATGTTCTTAATTATCTTGGGGATTTGTTATTAGAATACCATATTTTAGTTAAATGCTTTTTCTATTGGAAATTGGTTTCTTTACATTGTTGTGAGGAAGGTATCCTCGAGAGTTCTCGGTACTCAGGCTTACTTATGGTTTTATGAGAAAGTATAAATTATGAGGAGTTACAGGAAATATTATAGAGATGAATGTTCTTAATTATCTTGGGGATTTGTTATTAGAATACCATATCTTAGTTAAATGCTTTTTCTATTGGAAATTGGTTTTGTGTTATTAATATTGTACCTCATGAGTGATATATAAAAAATATACTACTTAAACATCTAGCAAGTGCAACCCAATAAATAGTTATTTGCAATAATAAGATTCATCTCCTTATTTTCACTATTCTAAATATGAAAATCCAATTAAAAATCTTGATTGTAGGTAAAGAGATTGACCTAAAAGAAAACATCAACTACTCATTTCATTAATGTTAGTCTTTGTTCACTCATTAATTGTGCAAGAGCAAACAAAAAGGAATCCTACAAGTTTTGAATGGTTGACTAACAATTTCTAGATCAATATAATAAGGCAAGTCAACATCTCAAGAAATGTTGGACACATACTCCCTTGATTGCTGGTCATGAGGGGCAAACTTATTGGTATCAAAGAGTGGGTAAATTTGAAATTTGAGGTGAAATTTTGATTTGTGTTATTTAAACTGGTTTTTTGACTGTATATATGGATTCAACACCTTAAAACCCTAGGGCACAATTAACCCTAGGGCACTTCAATTGTGTAGGGGTTACTCATCAAGCACTTGATTTCAATAAATTCCTCCTAGATTACTGAAAACTCAATAATCTATTATACAACTTTTTAAGAATAAGCAAAAATATTTTTCTACTTTCAATATATCAAATTTATTAAGCTTTTGAACTTGTCTCGTAGTTAGATAGTAATGTACATAAAGTCATGCAATTTAATATTATTGCTGCTAATACTAATTATTCCTCTACATGGTTAGGATTATACTTAAATTATTTAAGTCATTAATATTTTTTTGGACATAAATTTCTTAAAATTATATGTTTTTTAATTTGACTTATTCATATTTTATTTATAATAAATTCCTATATATGTAATGTTTTATATTTGATATCTAATTAGGTTAGAAATGAGAATGACATTTTAATAGTTTAATAGTTGAGTACATCATGTTAATTTTCACAACTTAAGGCGATAAGTAGGATAGTTTTCCCAACCACCTAAAATAAACTCAATGAACCAAAATTAACTTATTAATTGAAAATCAAATTTAGCAGGCGCAATAGTTGCATGATGAAATAGACGAACTGTGTTTTTATCATGGCTGCGTAGAGGAAGTGCCTACAGCTAGAGGACTTGGGGTTGGTTTTGGTACTAGTGGATCTACATTTAACTCAACATGATGTTCAGCTACTGCCTCCATATGTAAATCCAAATGAATACCACTATCCTCATTAGAATCAAAGTCAACTAGATGACTCCCCATTACCCAATCTGATGTTGGATCAATATCTTCCAAAACAATGGGATTTGCATCAAGTCTTTTGTTCAATGATTGGTTCTGTCTTACAATCCTCTCATCTACTTCCCTTCAATCCTAGCTAGGTTCTTGCCAAAGGTACCTGTGTCTCTGCTGAAACAAGTGATATGTTGGTGTATCTCCAACTAGTCACTCTCCTTAGGGACCATGCGGTCAATGCAGTCGATCAATCCTTCTCTAACCTCCCTAGTCAAAGCTTCTGCCTCTAGAGCTTTATAATGATACCTTGGGTTCAGAAAATACCTAGCTGCATGTATAGGGCGATGGAATTGATTGTTCCATCTTTGATCAATGATTTCCCAAATGGACCCATACTTAGCCACTCTATCCTTGTATGTTGCCTTTATTTGCTCCTAAATGAAGCCCATATCCAATCTTTCCCCATCCACCAACCACAACACCTTAACTAGTGGCTCAACAACCTTCACAATCTCTGATATTTTTTTTCCAAAATATTTCTTCATTAACTCCCTTTCTCACATCTTTTCCATTCTGTCTGCAAGACCATTGACATTCCTTCCATTCATCACAGGAAAACACCCTTTGTAAGTTTCTATGTTGGGAAAGCAAATCTATTGATGGCAGACCTAATAATATCCTTGCCCCTTGTGTTTTCTCCTCAGGTTCAAAATCCATGAGTGATTGTAGATATTTTATGCTTTTGGCATGCTCTACTACATTCTTGATCCAATTTATTTTACCAATATCCTCAAGCATGAAGTCTATGCAATGTGCAGTACATGGGGTCCAAAAGATGGTTTTGTGTTTTTCCTATTAACATTTTACCAACAAGAACATAGTTAGAGGCATTATTTGTAATGATTTGAACAACATTAGCCACCCCCAACTCTTCCAAAACTTCATCCAAAAATTGAAACAAGTGTGCATCTTTCACCCTACCAGATGCATCAACTGATTTTAGAAACATGGTTCCCTGTGGGAAAAAAATAAGAAATTTTATGATGGTACGATTCCTTTGATTAGTCCATCCATCTGACATCATGGTACATCCTATTTTTGCCCATGAGCTTTTGAAAATTTTCAAATATTCAGCAGTGAACAAAACCTCTTTTTGCAAAAGAGATCCCCTTAACTCATGCATAATATGGCCTTTGAAGCCCTTTCCAGCAACAAATATGGCATCAAACATAGGTTCATAATATGGTGAACGAGAAGCATTGAAGGGGATATCAACATCATACAACCATCTATTTCATTTGGCCTAGCTTTCTCTTCCTCAAACTTCTCAATTTTTTCTATCCACTCCTTCGTAATATCCCCAATTTGTTTTGTTGATGTTGCACATGGAGCAACTTGGCCTCTAATACCAGCCAAGTGTTATTTCAGCCTATGAATGCCCCCTCCACCTCCCTTAAATTAGCCAATTTAATTAAGTCCTTCATGTAAATCAAATTGTAGGGTACTAGAAACTTCAGTGCCACTAAAAATAAGCAGGAGATCCTTTATAATAACTCAATTATATTCAATCATTATAAGTCAATATTATGAATACTGTAGATTACCATAGATTATAATGAATAGTGTGAGTTAATACCATAGATGACCATAAATTATTATAAATATTATGGGTCAATACTATAATTTATTATAAACTAAGAACTCAAAAACCACCATTAATATGTAAAAAAATTTATAAAAATAATATTTTGTTTTTTTGGACCAAATTAATGTGTTTACATGAAAAGTTAGAAGAATTGTTTGCACCTCCAGAGATTTGATCTCTCTAAGAGCTTGATAGATCCAAAATTAAGATGGATATAGGCTAGTTTAATTATTAATAATTAT
>APFE031325498.1:0-11900 GCA_000404065.3 Pinus taeda | reverse complement strand
AAATCACTCTAGGATTCGCTCCCAAACCGGGAGCTTCTGAAAATGGTCGCTCCTGCTCCCGTTTCTGCTCCCGCTCCCGCCCCCAAGTAACATAGAGTTATTTATCGTGTAAATATTGAAAATAAATACAAGTACATGCTCAACACATTACAGATCATCCACTGAGGGAAACAAAACAAGCACACAAGTGACACCGTTGTTTTTGGACCAATGTCCCTGGAAAAACCCAATGTGGGAAAATCGGTGTAGCTATATGAGGGTTTTATTATTATGCAGTTTCTGAATACAATTTGGGTGCCAAAACTGACTCACTCAATAGAGAATAATCTTGGCAGTAGTACCTCTCAGTCAAAGACAAATATTCCGGCTGAAACCCTGGATAAACACTTTGAAAGCTCCCAGCTCCAATCTGCCCCACGAAAACCCCAACATCTGCCTCTAGGGACTGCATCAATCCTTCCTGGCCCAACGTCAACCCAATAACCCCTGGTTCAACCTCTGGAGGCATTACGTGAGCCTCTGCGCCACCCATGCTAGCTCTTTGAGGCACTACGCAACTCCTGGCTGCCTTTGTGTGGGCCCTAGTCTGCTCTGTGTGGCCTCTGGCTAGCTCTGCATCCCTCTCTCCCGGTACCCTCTCTGCCTCTCTGCTTCTGTATTCATTGCCCCTCAGCGACAACACTGATCAATCTTTCGACTTCCTCAACAGACATTGCCCCAAAAAATCGAAATCTTGATCAACTCGGTGTGTTCTCCAAGTGACCCTCAAGCCTCCTTTTATACTTTTCTCGTCGACAATTCAACGGCCGAGATTAAGTCCCTAATCAACGGCTAAGATTAACTCTAACTTGATCCAAGACTTTTGGACCCTTCTAACACAATTTTATATTAATTCACATTAATATTTTATTTTCCCTAAGTTTAGACTCAGGGACTCGATTAAAAATATTAATTATTTTAATATCTCCCAAACTGTTTAGAATCTGCCCAAACCATTTCTGGGTATTGGAGATCTCATGTGCTTTAGCCTCTCCGCCAATTTTTGTGGCTGGAGCACATCCGATGCTACCCCAAATCAACAAAACATTAAGTGAAAGCACATGATTACAAAATGGTTAAAGTACCTACCGATGGATGACCCATTTTCCTTCAAGAAAAACTTCAAGGTGGGAGTAGAGAAACTGAGTAGAGCAATACGTGGAGGATTTTTGGCATCATGTAATGTGCTGATCAATAGGGCTGTTGGCTGGCTGGCTGTCCAAGGAGGAGAAAAGTTTTCTCCTACGGGTTACTTAACTTTTGGTCGGTAACAGGCCTATTAGAGATCATTGAGTCAAAGCATATGAAATTTCTTTCTCTTCTTGCTCAATGGATATTTGTCTGATTGCTGATAGTATTGTTGTATTGGACATTTATTATCTGATTTGCTTGATGGTGAGTTTCATGTCCAATCATGGTCAAGTTCTCTTACTTTGTTTTCAATTTTGGAACTTGTTGAAAAATTGGTCTCAATACCATTCAATATCAGTTTGTTAGTCTATAGTGTTAGAGCTATAGGGATTTTAGTTCAGTAGACTAGTTGTTCTCAAGGAGCTGGTTACAGTTCTCTTTCTGGTTTGAGGCAACGGGTTAAAGTTATACTTCACTATTTGACCAACAGTTTTGAGAGAACTTTGGTAATAATCAAGCATACAAGTTGTCTGTATGTCAACTGCTAACATTCTGATGGATTCGTTTATAAATAATTGAATATTTATTGATGACATCACTTTTATAATGGTAGTTTTCAAAATAAATTTACTTGTGCACTTGGATTATAAACAAATAAAGTAATATTTCTTGTCTTTTTTCTTTAAACAAGATCTTATCACGTTGTAATATTGACATTTTTGATTTACTATTGCTGTTATTTTTTATGTAATAGATTATATTCTAATCTTCATTTGTGGAATGGTTTTCATTCAAGGTTGATCTGGCACGAGAAATTGGTGATGCAGAAAAGGCAGCCGATCTTTGTTACCGCCATGAGATAGCATACATCCCATTCTGTTCAGGTTTGCAGAAAATTCTGTACTAGTTTATGGCACTGAAAACATGTCAGAGTAGGTTATTTACATATGCATTTGCTTTAGCACTATTTTTAGGTGTACTTTGTTTGATTAGGTTAAATTTGGCAACCCAAAAATCTTATATATGGGGTAACCAGCTTTCACAGGCTCAAAGATTAAAGCATTAGGATTTTGTTTTTCCATTATCCCACAATCAATTCACAAAATATTATCACTCACCAAGTGGCTTGCAGTTTATTTTGTTTTAAGCTCTGACCTAACAATATGGGGGAGCAAAATTCCACAACATTGTGCCCAAAATAGAATGTGATGAAGGGCTTATGGGGTGGGATTTAAACTTTAAAGTAGGGTTATGAAACTGCATTCAATATTGCAGGAAGCTAAGGTTCCATACATGCCCAATTGTCAAAAGGAAGAACATGCCAGTATGGAATCATATTGAAGTTAGTCAGTCGGTTGAAGATAAATGTCATACTAAATCTGCATGGTTTATACTTATGCTGGAGTGCAATAAAGACTGTCCAAGGATGGTCCTAGTCTAATTTGCTCCATGCAGGCATGGGATGTCAACTTTTGTTTATGTTTGCAGGTTGGCTGATAAGTTGAAACTTCACTCTATTGGGCTGCAAGACAAAGTTCCAAAGTTGTAGGAGGCCATAGGAAATTCCAAGTTCGTTGTTGAAATCCCAATTTCACTGCAGGCCTTTGCAGTTACAGAGATGTAATAACTTATAAGTGACTCATGAAAATTAAATATCACCTTAGGCTGTTCTGCATTAAATTCTCTCATTTGGAAAATAGTCCCTCCAAACCATGAAGCTATAGTATATGGACCTTGTCCAAATCACTGAACTTTGTCCCTCGCAAGGGTGCCAAAATGTTGCCTTCAAAACCTGCACTTCAAGTGGTAAGGCCCTAAACATGTGGAACTTCAAGGCAACTAAGAGGGTTGTCCATTGTGACCACAATAACACCCTCTATCATTTCAGGCCCGCTCTCTTTTGACACAAGTAGGTTTCTGCAGGAAAGTGTATGACAAGCTTTAGTATTAAGTGGATGGTTAGATTGCTAAGATCAGTGCCAAGGGTTATGCATCTAGAAATACAAACAAACAGGGCTAAGAATGATATGGAGAAGATGTAGTGAAGCCACGCATTGATGTACCATGGCTAGTCCAATTGGAATTTTAGGAATGTGAAGTGAGTGAAGGCTATGATAACAGATGCACCATCACAACCAATGTGTTAAAGCCAATATATAAGATGCAACATGTTAGGATCCTATAATCTAGGAATCAAAGTGTGTTTGCCTCTTACTATTTAGCTTGGGGGTTTGCAAGTGTTGGAGAGACTATTTAGGGCTTCTACACCATCACACTGCCATTCCAAACATACCCATTTGCTCTGTTTTGCCAGGAAAGTTCTGCAACCATATCAACCATGGAGGTCTGCCACTCTGCTATGAATTCGCTGCAAAACTGACTGTTTTTGTCATCATTTTCAAAATCGTTTTCTGACCAAATGGAAACGAATTTCAAAAAACTGAAAGAGGTTTTTTCCAAGCACGAGCCAAAGAACAAAAACCTCTTTCAGTTTCCGCACAGGTGTCATGGATTGGAAGAGTCAAATTGAAATGCATCTTTACAGTCTATTTTTCAGGTTTTGGCATTTCCTGTTTTAGTTATGATGTTGGGGTGCAGATTGTGAGGAGCTGGAGAGGAAAAATTTGGAAACTGAGAGTGGTTTCTCTCAAGGACACTCTCATCTACAAAAACCTTCCTTTGGTTTGCAACAATTGTCAGAATTCAAGATATATAGCTCGTCTTTGAACCCTATTTTTGCAGAAATTTTGTGCCCTCTGCTGCACAAACATATCAGTCAACTCTATTTTGGAAAATTTCAAAATTTGGAGCTTTTAGAAGTCATTTTAGTTGTTGGATAAGTGTTCATAAGTTAAATTCATGTAGTTTGAGTTGTTAAACAAAGATGCATTGTTTGAGTTGATGTTTCTAAATTGTAATAGCAGTTTCTATTTTTTTCTACATAGCAAGTGAAGATGCATTGCATCTAGACCATTCGACTTTTGTGAAGTGAATTTGATCACCTAGAGTGGTAATTCGATTGGCTCATTGTATATAATGATGTAAAGACATGAAAAGTGGGGCTGGTTGGTCAGATTGGAGAGGAAATAACACTGTGTATATTGTAATTTTTTCTGAGTTTTAATGAAATTGGTGGGGATCAGAAGTACCTGGTTAAATCTCTTCAGAGATTCATGTGAGTCAACTCTCTTATGTGAGTGTTTCCTATTTTGTGTGTGTTATATTCTTCCTATGATGTTTAACTTGTTTCAAAATTCATCTATTTAATGGTGCTTTGCTGCAGTTATTTAGACATTCCATATGTTTTTTCTGCCATAATCATTTTAAGATTCATCCATTGTTTGATGCCTTGAGATGGTTATCTACTTTCTTTATTCTTCTCACATCTGCAACTATTAATTGGCATAAGGAAGTGTTTCTATCTTGCCTCTGAACAACTTTTCCCAATTCACCGAGCACGCACCACGTCATTAATCTCAACTTTTACTAACTCCATGCCCAATGGGTTTTTCTCTGCCCTGCCACCACACCTATAAACTCTGCTATTTGCCAAAGATCTAGCCATTGTTCATTGAAACTAATCTTTAGTGACTGATTTGAAAGAGAGAGCCCTCTCTGGGGTTGGAAGGGCTAGTTTCCAATTCCGCAAGTGGTTTGTGGTTACCTCTAGGTTTCCTTCTTACAACCAAATGAAATTACGGGGTGCTAACACAACACATGAATTGAAGGAAGAACCATAACATGATATTATAATGAAAAGTACCAAGAAAGACAACCTTCAAAGGAATGCACAAGCCAAGCAACAACTCACATCTTCAATAACAATCTCATAAAAAATGAAGTGACATGTGCAAAGTTGCAAACATTGAATCTTTTATCACAACAGAAAACTTCCTCAATATCCATGATTATATCAAGGCTTAAGGAGGGGTTCTCGAGGGTTGAGAACCTCACTCTTAGTCCCCTTTCTTATGCAAATACGTGTCTTCAAAAGAGATCATTTCCAGCAATTAAAACACTAGTCTCTTGTTAAAATTGGAAACTAGGGCCAAATTCTACCTTAGGATAGCTCATATGATGGAGATGATTATTGCATTGGACTCCTCTTTTCGAGAAGTCCAATTTTGATACAAAGATCATCTCATTCTGACAAGTAGAAGTGGAGTTTTGAATTTATTCTCTCTCATGCACAAATTGTCAAGGTCGGCCTCAGTGAAATGTAGGCTCAAGAAGCCCAATGGATGTGTCCCCTCACCCTTAATGAATTGTATCAATAGGAGTGACCTCTCTCCTCATTTGGACATCACTCACACACATTATTCTTCTCTCTTCTCTTGATTGGTTCGTACAACTTGGGCAACCTCTCTCTCTCTCCCATGTGTGGCATAGGAGGACGAAAATTTCAGAATTGCAGGCTGAAAATTTCAGGGTGCAGGGATAGCGTTGACTAGTGTTGACCAAGGCTGATTGACCAAGTTTGACTTTGGTTTTCAGGGCAGAATTTCGATTTTCCTAGACCAAGTTTCTAGGCATAGAAACCGAGGTGTTTTGGGTAGTTTGACCAGTGTTGACCTCAACATTGACTTCAGATTTGATCGCAGAAAATTACAATAGTATTTCTCTCTCCTTTGACTAAATTGTTTTGGGTTGACTTTGACCTCCTATTCAGGTCGAGTTTGACTTGGGTTGATCGAGCTACATTAAGGACGTGTTGCTGGTCTTTTGACTAGCGTTGACTTTTTGGTTAGGGCCGAAGTTTGACCGCAGATTTGACAGGGTTGTTTTGGGCAAGTAAATTAGATTTTGGTAATCTCTCTCTCTCTGCTGAACTATTGAATAATAATAAGAAGATTTGATCAAAGGGTTTTCTCCACATTGGAGTTTTTCCCTGTCATTCGCCAAGTCTTGTGTCCTCTTGTCTTGGCTTGTCTTCTGCACATGTTTTTATGTTCTATTTGCGTTTACTGCCAATGTGATTGCTATTGGAAATAATTGGAAATTGTCATTGGGCTGATAAGGAACATTGAAGTAAATTCTGCTAAAGCATAGAACATACCATTGTTATCTAAAATTAACACCTCTCTTGTCCCCTCACGGGACAACTGAGTGGTTGGCACAATGGGATGTTATCCCCTCCACCTGGTTTCAAATGTTGAATTTTGTAAGTATGGTCGGTCTTCATAATGCATATTTTTAGTCCTTGATGTATTGGTATTGATCAATGTAAAGCATGTTCTTCATGCTAGATTCAAAAGAAAAAATTACTTTTGAGTCATGTCCTTATGGACTTCTTAAGGAGAAAAAAATTTGAATTCTCGAAATTGAATTTTTGGCTCCAAAATTAGTCAAGTCGGCCTAGGCAGAAGAGAGACCCATTCGACCCAATAGATCACTGTATAAAGATAGTTCGACCTCCTCCTCAAGGAGGCAACTCGACCTCACTAGTTAAGGAAGTTTCTGGGCATCCAAGCGAAGGAAAAGAAGGACAAGGAGGAAGAAAAATAAGCACGAATTTTATCTCTTTCTCTCTCTATCTAGCTCGCATGTGTGGAGTATCTCTCTCTCCATCTCACATAAGTTTTTGGACAAGTTGCAGTTGCAGGATCGAATTTTCTGGGCAATTGCAGGACCAAAATTCTAGGTTTCTAGGTAGTTATTGGGAGGCTGAATTTTGGCCTAGGGCAGAACAAGAAGGCTAAATTGCTGGGGCAGATTGGAGGCTTGACTTGGAGGTTGTTGACCATGTTTGACCATAGATTTGTTGAAGGTCTAGTTTGATCTAATTGTTGACATGAAGGTCTAGATGTGTATCTTGTTGAAAAAAATAATTTCTCTATTGAATGTTGATTTGGGGTGCATCGGATGTGCTCTAGCCACGAAATTTGGTGGAGAGGTTGGGGCACATGAGATCTCCAATACCTAGAAAGGGTTTGAGCAGATTCTAAACAGATAAGGAGATATTAAAATAATTAATATTTTTAATGGAGTTCCTAAGTCTAGACTTAGGGAAAATAAAATATTAATGTGTATTAATATGAATCTGTGTTAGAATGGTCCAAAAGACATGGATCAAGCTAAATCTAATCTTAGCCGTTGATTAGGGACTTAATCTCGACCGTTGATATGTCAACAGGAAAAGTATAAGAGGAGGCTTGAGGGTCACTTGGAGAGTATATTAGATGATCAGTCGTTCTATTCTCTAGAGCGGGGTTTGCTAAGAGAGATAGAATTAGTGATCGGGAGAGCAGTTGAAGGGCATTGAGTACAGTGAAATAGAGAAGGCAGAGATTGTGCCGGGAGAGTACCACAACAGCTAAGGATGGTGACGCAGAGCCAAAAAGGGCTCACGCAGCGCCACGCAGAGGCAGCCAAGTGTTGTGCAGAGCACTAGAGGGGCCAACGCAGCGGACGCAGAGGCTCCCAGAGCTGACGTAGGGCCTCCTGGGGCTGATGCAGGCCAAGAAAGGCTGACGTAGGGCCTCCTAGGGCTAATGTAGGCCAAGAAAGGCTGACGCAGGGCCAGTGTGAGACAGAGGGGTTGAATCGCTGATGCAGTCCAATTTGGGCAGACGTTGGGGTTGCAGAGCAATTTTGTGTTGAGGAGCTGTCGGAAGGATTTTCTGGGGTTTCAACCAGGAGATTTCTCTCAAAATGTGAGGTATAGCTGCTAAGGAAATTCTTTGTTGGGTAGGCCAGTTTCGACACCTAGATTGTACTTTGATATTGCTTAATAAGAAAACCCTCAGATAGTTGCACCGGTTTTCCCGCATTGGGTTTTTCCGAGGACATTGGTACAAAAATAATGGTGTCATGTGGTGTGTTTATTCTTGTTTCTTTTAGTTGCTGATCTGTAATATGTTGAGCATGCACTGGTGTTTATTTTCAGTATTTACTTCGTAAATAACTTGTTAAAGAAAAATAACAAGTAGATAGGAATAAATCATAAAAAGTGCATGAAGGGTTTCTAAACTAAGGAAACTTAGAAACTTCAACATGTTATCAGAGTGTGATTGCAGATCACAGGAGGACTAAAAGACATCGGCCGACTGGAGCAATAGCAGCAAAAAACAGTTGGCTCGAGGTGACAGAAGCTGTTTCTAGCAGCGTAGAAGCCAAGAAGTGTGATGCAGAGCCATCCAGAGCCACACAGAAGAAGTCAGAAGTTGCGCAGAGCCTCAGAGAGGCTAGCATTGCTGACGCAGAGGGCCAGGGGCTGACACAGGGCATCTTAGGGCTGATGCAGAGCCAGCGTGAGGCAGAGAGGGGCTGACGTAGTTCATAGAGAGGCAATTGCTGGAGTCTAGATTCTAGAAGGCTGTAGGAATATTGCAGAGTAGAGCTGGTTAAGTATTGTAGTCAGAACAATACCTGAAAGAGCAGGGTCAGAGGAGTTGTTACCGAGGGTTTCTAGCCGAGGAACTTGGACCAGCAGTGCCATTGCACAAGACGATCAGAGTAGAAGGCATCTCGACAAGCAGCAGAAGGATTTCCAGGAGGGAAATCAAGACTTAGAGGGAGTCCAAAAGAGAACTTCCAAACGGGAAGTAGAGACTCAGAGGAGTCGAATAGAGAACTTCCAGGAGGGAAGTAGAGGAGCGTCATGGCACTACACGGGGTAAGAGACCAGGATAGACTGGACGGAGAATCGAACTTCGCAGTCTAGAAGGCCAGAATCTTATCAATGCTTGACAGGAATCGTGTCAAGAACTTCGCCTTGAAGGTTATAGCTATCCCAGTCGACCCCAATGATAACGACAAGTATGAAGAGGTGATTGCAAGGGCCAAGTGCATTATCCTTGACGGGGTCAAGCATCATGTGGTACCACATATAGCCGAGAAGGAAACGACAGTTGAGATGTGGGAGGCTCTTAAGAACCTGTACTAGCATACTTTTGTGTAAAGAAAAATGCTGCTCGAGAACCAGATGAGTTCGTATCGGATGAAGAAGGGTCAATCGATTGACACCTTCCTCGGAGGACTGACTGAGATCCGAGACTAGTTGACTGCTATAGGAGCGACACCGGATTAGGAGCTTATGGTGAGGACAGCCCTGAATGCTACCTCAGAAGATTGGGAAGTGTTTGTCCAGTGTATCCTAGGTAGAGGGACTCTCCTACCTTGGGACGAGATGTGGGCAGCTCTTTGCCAGGAAGAGATCAGACGACAGTCGAAGACAGGTAGCCGCAGCAAAGGGATCAAGGTCAAGGAGGAGGAGGAGGATGTGGCCCTAGCATCTAAAGGAAAGCAGGAGAAGCGGAAGAAGAAAGATCTCTCCAAGATCAAGTGCTTCCACTGTGGAGAGATGGGTCATTATGCGACCCATTGCCCAAGGAAGAAGAGTAAGGAAGAGCCTTCCGAGACTAAGGCAGCGCTAGCACAGGCAGAGAAGGAATTTTTGACAGACGATGATTGTGCCATGAGTGCACACGCGCCACTTGAGCGGAAGTGGGGAGACATCGAGTTGTAGTCAGGTGGACAGGCAATGAGGGGTAGGATCCTTGAGGTACTTAGCCTCTTGGATTAGACCTTGCTACGGGAGCCCCGACGAGGAGTAGCAGGGCTGGCTGAGTGGGTAGAGACGGATGCGGATGGTGCGACAGAGAGAGATACAGTGTAGGAGTCCCAAGACAACGCAGAGCTAGCAGGCTGCAGCAGTGCGAGAGGCACAAGAGTGTTGCACCAGTGCAGGAAGGCACAACAAGGTGTGCAACGGTGCGAGATGCAGGGAGTTGTTGCAGTAGCGCAGAGCTCAGAGATAGGGAGCACTTGTCAGCGATAGAGGCAGCTTCAACATCAAGAGGGTCTCTAGCCCAACAGGGAGGTCAGTTGGGAGATTAGTTACTTCTCAGTAACTAAGTTGCAGTGCAACAGTGGGCAACACGATGCAACATGATGAGAGGAGGTGCAGTGTTGGGAGGAAGGACCAACAACAGCACGGATGCAGAGGGAGCTATCGTACAGATGCAACAGTGGCAGTGATAGAACCATGGTCAACAGTACAAGATGTAGCAGTGTAGAGGATGTTGGGTAAGAAGGCCTAGCATCAGCACATGTACCTATGCTGGATGATCAGAGTAATACTTAGTGAGGAGTATTGCTAGAGCACAGTCCTCGCTAAGAGGGAGTGTTGATTTGGGGTAACGTCGGATGTGCACTAGCCACAAAATTTGGTGGAGAGGTTGGGGCACATGAGATCTCCAATACCTAGAAAGGGTTTGGGCAGAGTTTAAACAGATCAAGAGATATTAAAATAATTAATATTTTTAATGGAGTCCCTAAGTCTAAATTTAGGGAAAATAAAATATTAATGTGTATTAATATGAAACAGTGTTAGAATGGTCCAAAAGACATGGATCAAACCAGATTTAATCTTAGCCGTTGATTAGGGACTTAATCTCGCCCGTTGATATGTCAAAAGGAAAAGTATAAGAGGAGGCTTGAGGGTCACTTGGAGAGTACACCAGATGATCAGTCATTCTATTCTCTAGAGAGGGGTTTGCTAAGAGAGATAGAATCAGTGATCGGGAGAGCAGCTGAGGGGCATTGAGTACAGAGAAACAGAGAAGGTAGATATTGTGCTGGGAGAGCAACACAACAGCCAAGAAGGGTGATGCGAGCCAAGAAAAGCTCACGCAGGGCCACGCAGAGGCAACCAAGTGCTGCAGAGCACTAGAGGGGCCAGCACAGAGGCAACCAAGTGCTGTGTAGAGCACCAGAGGGGCTAGCGCAGCTGACGTAGAGGCTCCTAGAGCTGATGTAAGGCCTCTTGGGGCTGATGCAGGTCAAGAAAAGCTGACACAGGGCCAATGTGAGACAGGGAGGGGCTGACGCAGTCCAGTTTGGGCGGACGCTGGGGTTGCAACGCAGTTTTGTGCTGAGGAGCAGGCCAAGAAAAGCTGACGCAGGGCTAATGTGAGACAGGGAGGGGCTGACGCAGTCCAGTTTGGGCAGACGCTGGGGTTGCAGAGCAGTTTTGTGCTGAGGAGCTGCCGGAAGGATTTTCCGGGGTTTCAGCCAGGAGATTTGTCTCAAACTGTGAGGTATAGCTACTAAGGAAATTCTCTATTGGGTAGGCCAGTTTCGGCACCCAGATTGTACTCTGATATTGCTTAATAAGAAAACCCTCAGATAGCTGCACCAGTTTTCTCGCATTGGGTTTTTTCGAAGACATTGGTCCAAAAATAATGGTGTCATGTGGGGTGTTTGTTCTTGTTACTTTTAGTTGCTGATTTGTAATATGTTGAGCATGCACTGGAATTTATTTTCAGTATTTACTTCGTTAATAACTTGTTAAAGAAAAATAACAAGTAGGTAGGAATAAATCAGAAAAAGTGCATGAAGGGTTTCTAAACTAAGGAAACTTAGAAACTTCAACATTGAAAGAGTTGCTAGGTTTTCCCCTAAGAGGGTTTTTGTTATGAAGCCAGCTCAAGAAAAGATAGAAAAGATAGATCAACGCCTTAGAATTTAGCCTCTTCAAGGGGGGAACCTCCTTTACATTACATAAATGAACAATTCTTGGATGATTCAAATGATAAAACCTCCTTTCTATATATAGGAGTCTAAGGAGTCACAATATAACCCAGCCGACCTAACAATAATAATATAAAGCCACAAAAATAACAATAGAGGGATCTATGGGGCACAATAATAAAACTATGGGGACAATAGGGGCACAAAAATATTAATAAGGGATACAACTACAATAGTAATGGGGTAATCACTAGTAT
>APFE031325495.1:200021-210119 GCA_000404065.3 Pinus taeda | reverse complement strand
AAGTTATAGCGAAAATTCCACAATGACCCGTTTGGAGCAGCGAAGCCCTAGAATCCAAAGCTCTGATACCAAATGTTATGAAACCAGCTCAAGAAAATGATAGAAAAGATAGATCAACCCTTAAAATTCAGCCTCTTCAAGGGGGCAACCTCCTTTACATTACATAAATGAACAATTCTTGGATGATACAAATGACAAAACCTCCTTTCTATATATAGGAGTCTAAGGAGTCACAATATAACCCAGCCGACCTAGCAATAATAATATAAAGCCACAAAAATAACAATAGAGGGATTCTATGGAGCACAGTAATAACAATATGGGGAAAATAGGGGCACAACAATATTAATAAGGGGTACAACTACAATAGTAATGGGGTAATCACTAGTATTTTTATGTATATATTTTTAATTTCTTTGAGAATGACACTAATTATAATACAATAAGATTTTATAGTTCAAACTTTATATTTGGAATGTTCAGTATCAAGGTGACTGTAAAAATTATTGTTCTTACAATTATTACTAGCAGGTAAAAAGAACAGATGTTGCTACTTAGTCACTATTACTTCAGCACCCGAATCTGGGCTATAATCGAGATCATGATTGAAGACAACTTCATTGGGGTGAGCAACACAATGAATTGATGGGAACTTTTTAGTGGAGCGGGATAGTGAGAGTGTTGAGCCCTAAACACCCTAACCTAGGTCCCACACATTTAATTTTTTCGTATATTTAGCTTGAAATTTTTTTATATATATTTTCACAAAAAGAAAACCCTACTAAAGAAAATTGGTGGAGGATTTATGTTGTGGTGAATATTGGTGTAGAATTTATGATCATTCTCTTATTTAGTGTCACTTCTGGGATTTGTGGTAAACTCTAGGTTGAATTTTGTTAATGCAACTTCAACAGGTTGTTGTATGAAAAATATGTACAATCTACGATGTATTATTCCCAAGCATAAGCATTGTATTTTCTGCAAGTTTTTGGTTGATATTTATATATATCATAAGCATTCTATTTGCAATTTCTTGTGTTTTCTTTTTTCTCTTGATAAATTACTCCCTCTTGGTGCTTCCATCTCACAAATTCAAAACATTATATGTACAACTTGAAACTTGCAATCCGGGGCATGTGCAATTTTGATGCCCTAATAGGAGTATGATTTTACAATCCTGGTTAATGCAATAATCTTATTATTTAATTTCTTTCCTACGTATTTAGTCTATCCATAAGCGCTTTTTTAACAATATGTGATCATCTAAATTGAAAACCGAATTATAATTTCAAAAATGGCTTAACCTACCTAGCATATCTGTGAATGATTCAATCGACGGGCATCTCAACACTCCTTCCAGTGAACCCCAGACTTCTCAAAAACAAATGGCATGTTCCACGCACTCTCTTGGTTTAAAAATAAGAAAAACTAAATAAAATCTTAAAATGATAAATTCCTAGATTCTTTGATAGGCATTTATTATGTCAATGGGTTCATATCCTTAATGCACATGTAATTTCAACAACATACAAGAATAATTAATATATTTTAGTTTTTGTTATTATAATATAACAATTATTTTATACCACTATGTTGGAATAACATCATATTATGATGTGATATTTTTTAATTGATTTAAAGCATATGTTATTTAATCTCTTATCTAAAATAATTAATAACTTCCCAAATTATGTGAAAGGCATTCATTAAGTCAATGAGTTCATATTATATCCCTAGTGTAGATGCAGTTTCAACACCATATAAGAATAATTAGCAATTGCACCAAGAGGTGCAAAAGGAATGTCGATAAGAGGAGTGGGTGAATGTGGAAGGAAATTGTTTCCATGGGCGACATGTCAGGCTGCAACATCAATGTCACCTTATGGGGCACGCACACACTGAAGAGGATGAACTTTCTAGACTTCGCACCTAGGAAAACACTCCAATCCACAAAATCAAAGGGTGTCATGTTGTCGTGTTGTAGGAACATTAGCTATGAGGACCCCCTTTGATTGTAAGGACTAGAGTGCTTCATGAGGTGCAAAGATCAGAAAGTTAGTTCCCTTCAACGTGCATTGTATGCCCCATAAGGTGACATCGATGCTGTAACATGACATGTTCTGCAAGGCGACAGTTTTCTTCCACATTCATATTCCCCACTCCTCCTATCGGTGTTCGTTTTCACCTCTCATTGCAATTGCTAGTATATACATATGTTGATATTTATGATTGATCGAATGGTTCAACATATCACCGGAATTTGAGGTCGCCTATACAATATCGACTGGTTATATTTGCATGTAATTTTGGCATTGAAATATTTAAGCTCAAATCATATATTTAAATTCATAGTTATGTGAGATTTTCATGCGGCTTGAGTTGATATTTAATCAAAAACTCTTCTGGATAAATCACATCCATAATTTAGGGTCAATGTGTTTCGAACCCCTAATGAAGTTCATTATCGGGACAAAGATGGATAGTGAGATCAATAAATCACTTAATTATAGTAGAGATACAATGGTAAAATCCTAACAATCACTAAGATAAATAATAAAATAACAAAATGGTACATTATAGTAAATTTTAAAAATTATTAAAATAAATTAACTTATTTATTTTTTTAAAGCAGAAAAGGTTACTATTTTTATTATTATCTAAATAAAATAATAAATAAATTATTTAATTAATTATAAAAGTGACCAAAGTAACAATAAAGCCAAAAAAATTAAAAAAAATAACAAGAATCCAAAAATAATATATAAATATATATAAAATATATTTTTATATTTTTATAAATCTTATAACACGAAATTATAATATAGTTATTTTAATTTTAACAAATACTATAAAAGAAATTACAAAGACTCAAAAATTCGAAGTCTAAAAAATTCTTAATAGATAATATTGTATAAAAAAGAAAAATAAAGAATGAATCAAAATAATTATAAATAAATATATACTAACATAATTATAATTAAAAGTTAAAGAGCAAGGATACATTTAAAAAAATATTAAATAAATAAATAAATAATTAATAAATAATAATAGTAAATGAAAAATAATGCTTTTTCAGATATTGCGCATGCATCCCTGCTACTGCTCTGCGAGACTTAGCTGGTTCTCGCCCCGCACGCAGCCGCCTCTCAACGACCTTCTGCTACTGAGATCTCAGAGAAAATGGATCTTCCAGATGAGGGTGAACCACCTCCAGATCAAAACCAAGGAAATGAAAATGCAGCCAATGTGTTTGCCTCTCTTATAGCTACAACAGGACCTCCAAGAATCAGGCCAACAGTAAACAAGTTTGTCAAAAAACTTGATGACATCCCAGAAATCTCTCTTCCCCCTACCCTCCCGTGCAAAGCAGCGCTGTCTCTTTCTGGACGCAGCCTAGTTGGACAGTCACTGGGCTATGGCCGTCACCCAAATTGGTTCAAAAATGGGTCAAAATAAATTGGAGGTCAACCATCAATGGGAAAATATCAATAAGGTTCTGCGGAAGAGGATACTACACCTTTAATTTCGAAACAAAAGAGGACAGAGATATGATATTTAGGAATGGTCCATATTTCATGGGTACTAGATGATTATACTTAAATCAATGGACTCCAGACTTTGATCCTGAAATGGATGTACCCAGTGTAGTGCCAGTGTGGGTCAGGTTTACGTCATCTACCATTACACTGCTGGGGAGATGAGTTAGTAAAGGCCATAGAAAATGCAATAGGGAAATATATAGTCAAATGTGAACTGAAGGACAACATGCATGCATGTGCTTGAATATGCATGGAAGTGGATCTAGGAAAAGGGCTCCCAGAAGCGATAAATATCAAGGTAGATCAATGGATGCACATACAGCAGTTGGATTACGAACAAATCCCATTCAAATGCAAGGTATGTCATGAATATGGTTATTTTACAAATAGATGCTCTAAAATGAAAGAAAATGAAAGTGTTGAGGAACCAGAAAATAAATGGGAATAAGTAAAAAGGAAGAAATCTACCAACAAGCAACCACCTCCCCCATCACCGCAGCCCCAAGTCTCAAATGAAACTCCTCCTCCATCTCCTTCCGCTGTCATCCCTCCACCCCTCACAAATTTGAACCCCTTTGGGCCCTTGGAAGACTCTCCTGACCCACCTTCACCCCAATCCCCCCTACATTCCCACAGCCCCGCCATCTTGTCCTCCCTCCCTTTAAACCCTCGCTCTCCCCTTCCCCCTCCCTCAGTGGACCGTATTTTAACCAGGTACCAATCCAAAGAGACTCTTCAAATCATTGAACACCAAAAAAAAGTAGGTAGGAAATCGAACAAGGAATTAAGGGATGAAGCAGCAGTTAAGGAGATGGCTCTAGGCACTCAGCAACCAATGGACTCTTTCCTTGGGAAAAGCTCAGGAAACAATGAAAAAATCACCAGAGAGGGAAAGTTATCACACACCATCAAATCAATAAATAATGATAGTGGTCTCTTGGAATTTTCATGGTCTGGGAACAACTTATAAAGTAAATGCAGCAAGAGACATTTTAATGAAATAAGTGCCAGACATTTTCATGATCCAGGAGACCAAAACAAACAGCTAAGAAGCTGGAAAAATGATACAAAAACTAAAAAATTATGAAGGACTAGTGTTAGAGGCAACAGAAGCTTCAGGAGGAATTTGCACCCTTTGGAAAAAAGGGAAATGGGAAATGATAAATCAAAAAATGGATAAGCATTGGATTAAAACGAATTTAAAGGAAATTAGCACAAAGGAAAAATACAACCTCATCAACATATGTGCTCCAAACCATTACAAGGAAAAAGAACAATGTTGGAATTCAGTGAAAGTAGCGCTAACAGAAACTCAAAATGGGAAAATAATTTTGGGAGGTGACCTAAACTTGGTTAGAAATATGGAAGAAAATTTTGAAGGGACTTATCATGTGGATCCGTCAAGAGAAGTATTGGAAGCTATAATGGAGCAACACAAATTAATTGACATTTCGCCAAGTAATGGGAAATACACTTGGAGTAATAAGAGAGTGGGAAAGAGTAATATAAAGGAGAGGCTAGACAAAATTTTAGTTCAAGAAAACATAGCAATTGAATACAGTTATGTCAAGTCCAAAAGTATACATACAACGGCATCAGACCATAAACCACTAACAATCATACTGGGCAAAATGGACAATCAAGGTCCTCTTCCTTTTAGATACAACTCAATCTGGGACAGCAATGAAGATTTCAGAACTCAAATCAAAGAGGGTTGGCCACAAAAAATTATAGGTAAAAAGTATAGGTTCACCCCATTATGTATGGGAAACAAAATTAAAAAACATGAGAATAAAGCTAAAAATATGGGCAAGAGAGAATGAAGTTAAAAAAAAATAAGGAAAATAGAGCTACAAGAAAAAATGCAAAGCACTCAAGAAGAAAAGGAAAACAAAGAGGAACAAAAGCAGGACTACCTGAAAGAAAAGGAATTATTTTGGGAAATATACAGAGAAAATAGAAAAGAAGAAGAAGAGCTTAGATTGAAATCCAGATGCCTCTGGCTGAATGTCGGGGACACAAACACTACCTTCTCTCACAACACAATGAAAATAAGAAGAGCTAGAAATCATATAGATCAAATTAAAGTGGATGGGCAATAAATAAAGGGAGCGGAGGAATTAAAAAAAGCAGCTCATAACCATTTCAAAGATCTATTAACAGCAAATGAACAGCTAGCAGACCATGAGGACTTTTTACAACACATTCAAAAAAAAAAAAAAGTGATGATCAAAACTCAAAAATGAACCAAGAAATCGATGAAGAAGAATTGTTGACAGCAATTTTGAGTTTTCATCCAGACAAGGCCCCAGGGCCAGATGGCTTCACAATCACCTTTTATAGGTAGCACTAGAATGTCATAAAAAAAAAAAATGAGAATGATTAAAAATGTCTTCAAAAAAAAATGGGAGGAAATACCAGGTCATCTTATCTAGCTCTAATACCAAAGGACTTCAATCCAACAACCTTCAACAGATATAGACCAATATCTCTTTGCAACTCCTCCTACAAAATTATCACAAAAATAATAGCCAATAGAATCAAGAAAGTTCTTCCTGAAATAATCTCTGAAAATCAGGGAGGCTTTGTCCCTAGCAGGCAAATCATTGACAATGTGATTGTTATTTAGGAAGCTATCCACGCAAGCATACAAAGAAAGAGAAAGGTATTATAATAAAGTTAGACATGGCTAATGCATTTGACAGAGTTAGCCACACATATTTAAGAGCAATTCTTAAAAAAATTGGGTTCTCTCAAGACATAATAGAGATCATATAGGCCTGCATCTTGGCTCCTTGGATAGCACCTCTAATAAATGGGAGACCAAGCAATTTTTTTCAGAGCTCAAGAGGGTTGAGACAAGGGTGCCTGCTCTCACCATTTCTATATATTATAATGGTTGAAACGTTAAGCACAACATTAGAAAAACAAAGAAGAGAAAAAAATATTACAGGTCTCCAAATTGCAAGAGGAGTCAAAAGTATCAATCACTCCCTTTTTGCTAATGACACCCTTTTATTACAAGGGGGCATCAAGTATAATAGCAAGAATATTTTAAAAAGTTCTCGACGACTTTCTTCAGGTATCTGAAGGGATTTTAAACAAATCGAAATGCAGAATATATGGTTGGAACACACCATAAAGAACAATGCAGAGTATCTCGCAAATTTTAGAGATTCCAACACAAGCAAGATGAACGCATTTCATCTATTTAGGACTCCCGATAGCTAAAGAAAATGTGAAGGCTGAAGTATGGAGCAAACAAGTTGAAAAAATGAAAGACAAAATACAAAAATGGGGTATGATGTGGCTCAATATTGCAGGCAGGGTGATTATGATAAAGGCGCTACGTACAACTCTCCCAATATATCAGTATGTGATTACTTTGGCTCCAGCAAGCGCACATAAGCAAATGGAATTAATAACAAGAAGCTTTCTCTAGCACGAAGGGAAACAAGACAGCTAAAAGTTTAGTTTGGTCAAGTGGGATCAAATCACATTACCATATGAACAAGGAGGTCTATCCATTTGATTACCAGGCCTAATGAACGTTGCACTAGGAATGAAAATAATATGGAGAATGATAACCACAAAGGATAGTTGATGGAAAAAATATCTCGCCACAAAATACTTGAATCAAGCCAGAACAAATTTATTGACCGACAACATCCCTGTGAAGCCATGCACGCAAGTTTCGAAACTTGTGAAAAAAATAATCCCCTCAATCAAGAATTATATATCTAAAACTCTGGGAAATGGGAAAACGGTGTCCATCTGGGATGATAGAATCATGGGAAAAGAGCCCCTAAACCTTCAATTGGACCTGCAAGGCATACAAAGATGGATGACAGAAAGAGGGTTGAACACTCTCCACTCAATATCAGCATGGGATTAGCAAACTTGGCATGAGTGGAAAATCACAACAATCCCTTTAAACTTGAAAGGACACTGGGAGAAATTGAAGCACCATCTCAAAGAGGCAGCACCCATAAGTATTGAGGAAGACAACGATTTTGTTTGGGATCCAAGTGGAGGAAGATACACTGTTAAAACAGGGTACAAAGCATTTCAAGATCTCCAAAATCATCAAGAATGGAACCTCTAGAAATTATCATGGAAGACTGAATTCCTTCCTAAAATAAAATATTTTTTATGGACTCTTATAAAAGGAAAAATACTAAAGACTGAAAATAAAATAAAATAAAGGAATTCAAGGCCCCTCTAGGTGCCCCATTTCCCTGATTGAAGAAGAGTCCATACAACATCTCTTTCTAGACTGTAAGATAGCCAGAGAATGCTGGAAGCAGATTTCAAGTCCGCTGGAAATCAATTTAAATTTCACAAACACTTTCTCAGAGTTTTCTAAATCATGGGAGAAGGCTTACCCCTATTCTACAAATAACAAGGCTACAATTAGCAGGGTTTGGAAATGCCTCCCAGCATTTCTGTGTTGGCAGATTTGGCTAACTAGAGATAAAAGCATCTTCAAAGAACAAAAGCCAAGAACAAGTAGAATCTTATCAAAAACATGAGGTTTATTTTCAGAAATTATAAACACTAAAGGGATGTCAGCAGTGGACCACAAAATCTATAGCAAGAGGAGAGAGATTGGATTGGGAAAGCTATATTAAAAAAATTGGGAAAGCGGGACCAAAGAAAACTCCTACAGCATGAAATTGGAAACTAAGGATGAATGAAAAAAATTCGAAGGGTGGAGAAAAAAACAAAATATATTTAGTCTATTCTTCGATGGGGAATCGAAAAACAGCCTAGGGAAAGTTGGAGCAGGAAATTGATATGCAATCCAGATGGGAAAGCTATTGCCACTTACGAATGGGGCTTGGGAGAAACCACAAATAACAAAGTTGAAGCTTACAGTTTACTATTAGGCTCAAAGATAATAATAATAATTAAAAGAAAACAATCTGAGATCCTATAATAATAGGAGATTCAGCAATTGTTCTAGAAGAAATTATCAAAATCAAGAATACCAATAACTTGGCTATGAACTGAATCTATAAGAGGATAATAATGAATCTAAAAGGCTCAAGAATGGTCAGCTTTAAGCATGTTCTGAGAGAGCATAACAAAAAGGCTGATAATTTAGCTAATAAAGCAACAGAAAGAGAAGCAAGAACTATTAAGGAAAATGAATATATATACTTTAGTTCCATCCCATAGATTAATTCATTCTTCATGAGGAACGAGCTAAACAATGGACAAAAGTATGAGAAAAATCAAATCAACTGTGAGAGTACATCAGAAGATTGTGAGGTAGATATTTTAGCAGTTGTACTCAATTGGAAATCACAGGTGTATACATAGAAAATCCAATACAAATTTGCCTCTATCCCAAGTCCGTAGGCCAAGGAGGATAGAGATCTTCTCCGCATGAATAACATTGTTATCCGTCATATCACTGTCAAGCTTTAAATAAAATTTGCGTACATAAATTGTAAGCAAGTGTTCATCCCCAATCACCGCAACAACATTCTTAACTTTCTGTTCCTAAATAGGCATAGCGCTTTCCACACCATCCTGTGTCTTTCTCCCCTGAATCGCAATAGTTCTCTATTTTGTGTTTTCATTTCCTTATGTAAATCTATTATTGATTCATCATCTCATCGAAACTTTCAACACCTCCTGCAGATTCATCCTTCATCTCACTGTGATTTCTTCACTCCTACCCACTCAGCCATCGCTAAGATTTCATCAGATATCCCCTCAAATCAGTCTCAGAGCATCTCTTCAAATCGGTCTCAGTGCATCTCCTCTATTCCATATTAAGCATCATTGTGCCTCCTTTACTTTTGGACAGTGACAGATTGCTTAAGGTCAGATCGTTCTTTAAAGGAAGGAGAGTCGTCAAAAAATAGTGAAGCAGAGCAAAACAACACCAGCAGAAGGCACAAATAAGACAATAGCAAGAATAATAAGAGCACATACAAGAGGAACAGAAGTCTTATAAAAAATATAGCAAAACAATGGAACAAAATGGAATGCAATCGAATTGAAAGTGTTGCAAAAAATGATGGATGTCCTACATGTAGGGCAAATAAATTCATGATAAGCAGGTTCAATGATCCCCTTCAGGAACTCAGGTCAGAAATGAGGAGGGAGAACATTTATCAACAGAGAGATATTGATGCTCAGAAATCTAAAATACTTGCACTCAAAAACAAATCTAAGCACCTAGAGGAAGCCATCACCTATATCAAGTCAACCACTCAGAGCCAAGAAGGAGAAAACTACGTTTAGCAAACAAGAAGAATCACTCTCAACAGGAGTAGTCAGTCAATCAATACTGAAAAAAACAAATAATAATTTAATGTATTGTAAGTTTATATTAATTTTAGGATAGTATGTAAGGAAATATGCCAGGATAGACAAAGGAATGAATAGAACTTTGGATCCCAAGTATAGAAATAGGGATTGTGCTCCTGTTTTCATCTTTCTAATTGAATCCAGACCTCATCGATTGTAATAGGAGTATGCTCTTCTTTACTTTTTTGTAATATAACTAATATCCGATTGTGTTAAAAAAAAAAAAAATAGTAAA
>APFE031325495.1:150832-198901 GCA_000404065.3 Pinus taeda | reverse complement strand
ATAATAACACAACAATTGGTAATAAGGGAGGTAGGTGCTGCGGAGGAAAGCGTAGAATGAGGGTTTGGACCAACAGGGGATTATTGCTGACAGCCATGGAGGGGCGAGGAGGGGGGAGTTCCACTCCCTCGTACAACCATGTAGTAGCCAACAAAAGCAAGGAAGCAGGTTTGAATCGCTTCAAAAAACCAATGGAGGCAGAAAAGGAGAGGATCAGCACAGAAAAGCTGGAAAACATCAGTTCTCATGAGCAGGAAGAGAATCATGAGGAAGTTCTAGGAGAGAAGAGAACAAGAGGTAGCAGTCAAAGAGCTAAGCATAAGAGTGTGACAGGACTTTGCAAACCCAGGTCAGCCATTAAACCCCGTATTGTTTTAAACAATCCAATGCTACAGGAGCACAGGGATCACATGGCAGCATACGCAGTTATATGTAAATTTATGGGGATTGGGCCAACAAAGAAGGCTTTGCAGGTTTGGATAAGAAACCAATAAAACCTAAGGGGGAAATAACCCTCCACCTTGGGTCCAAGGGTTTCTTCACAGTTGTGTTCACAAACCTAGAGGACAAAGACAGAGTCTTCGAAGGAAGACCATACTTTTATGTTGCGGCTAGCCTCTACATGCGACCATGGGTGATGAATTTTGTCCTGGAACGAGAAACATTCACATCAGTACCGGTATGGATACAACTCTACTCCCTACCTTTAGATTATTGGCTGCTTGAATCCTTAAAAGCCATAGGCAATTAATTAGGTCATTTTTAAAAAATATTAGAGGTGACTCTGCGAGGAAAATACACCTCCTTTGCTTGCATATGTGTAGAAATGGACCTATCAGGAGCACTTTCAAATGAAATCATTCTAGAAGTATATGATGAAGAATGGGTGTAGGCGATCGACTATGAACATGTCCCATTCAGATGCTGTAAATTTCATGAACACGGGCACCTCATCTGATATTTCCGTTTAAAAAAATTAGAGGATAATATGAAAACCAACACAGGCAAAGACCCCGAAGGCTTTACCAATATGGGAGGTAAAGGGAAAGGAGGAAAAAGGTATGAAAGGAAAGCTAGCAAGGATAAACACCCAAGTCATAACAGTTTCAAGATTTTATAAGAAGAAGGTGGGAACAATGCGATGAACCAAGCATCGGAGGATAATCCTGCAGAGAAGGAAAAAGATGCTAGCATGGAGGATGTACCTGACAACAACAAACTAAAGGAAGATCTGCCAAGCATCATGGAACTTGGCAAGGACCATGAGATGACCCCAAGTGAAGTTGGAACAGAGGACCACGAACTACAGGAGATTCTTAAGAGGGAGAATCTCAATCTAGAAAAGTTCTTGGAGTAGGGAACCACCAAAGGGGTTGATTCTCTACCAGAAGAGGAGTTTGACAGAGTACAACAGCACTTCCTCTGGAGATCTCAAGCAAAGGGCTTTGGAGACAAAAGAAACCATGACAGCTAGGAAAATAGAGGGGTTAAAACGATGGAGGCAACATCAGGACACTCTTCCAAGAACCCAGGCAGGAAAAGAGGAAGGAAAGGACAAAATGAAATACTGAGAGAGTGTGGGAAACTCATGATTAACTCAGGTAATATGAAAGATCTTACTAGTTACTCATTTATAAATCTTTCATAATGAAGCTCACGACCTGGAACATTAGGGGTCTAGGAAGTAAAAGGAAACAAAGAAATCTTAGCAATAGAATAAAATAAGAAAAACCAGACATGGTGTTTATCCAGGAAACAAAATGTTCAATAGATCAAATCAAAGAGATACATAAAAAATGGCTCATTAAGTATGATTATCTAGAAGTTAAAGTAGACAACACAACAGGAGGGATTCTCACACTCTGGAATCCCTAGAAACTTGGAAACCTGGATGCTGAAGCATCCAGGAACTGCCTTTCAATGGTGATCCAACCTTTGGGTGATAAGGAAATATATATGATCACAAATGTCTATGGTCCTCAAAAACTTGAAGACAAACTCAGGCTTCTCACCTCACTGGAGGACTTGAGAGAGAGAGATCATGTTATGCCCTGGATTCTAGGAGGGGATTTTAATATGATCAGATCTCTTATAGAGAAAAAAAAAAAAAAAAAAAAGGTAGGACCAGAACACTAGGCAGAGACTCCATTTCCTTCCAGAACTTCCTAAATGACATGAGGCTAGTGGACACAGAGACAATAAATGGTACTTTCACTTGGAACAATAAGAGGGGAGGGGCTTCTCAAGTTGCCTCTAAACTAGATAGATTTATAATCTCGAAGGACCTCCTTCTCACTGGCCCTGACTTGACTGCATCAATCCTTCCTTTTGGAGGCTCAAATCACTAGCCTATCCAACTTGAATCTTCTTTTATAGGCACTCCAAGGAACAGACCTTTCAGGTTTGAAAATGTCTGGATCACCCACCCTGACTTCATTAGTAATATTGGTAAATGGTGGGTGGAAGATTTTCCCATTCAAGGAACTAATATTTTCCTTCTACAACAGAGACTGAAACACATCAAACTCGGGCTTAAAGAATGGAACAAAAAGGAGTTTGGGAATATTTTCAAAGCTAAAAGAGAGGTTGAACAGAAACTACAAGGAATCAATCAGATCCTTATCACAGATGGCTTTACTAAGGAAAGAAAAATGCAAGCTGACTCTCTTCAACAGGAATGGGAAGATAGATACTAGCAAGAGGAGATCTTTTGGAGACAAAAATCAAGAGTGCAATGTCTTAAATAAGGGGACAGAAACACAAATTTTTTTCACAAGTCAACCATGGACCACAGGTCACATAACAAGATTTCAAAACTCAGAGACACTCAAGGGAAAGATCTCAGCATCCACAAATAAATGGAATGTGCTCTGGTACAACATTTCCAAAGCATAGCAAAGGAGCCTCTCGTAGATAGATCACAATCTACTAACAACCTCACAAAGTACATTCCAAATCTTGTAACCAAGGAAGACAATTACAATCTTAACATGCTAGTGACTGAAGAGGAAGTTAATGAAGTCATCAAAGAAACACAAAATGGGAAAACTCCAAGACCGGATGGGTTCAATGCTTCAAAGCATGTTAGGAAATAGTCAAACAAGATATCCTTGAAGTTGTAGAGGACTCGAGAAGATCAAAAACCGTTTTGAGGGTGCCCAATTCTTCTTTCATATCTTTGATTCCAAAGGAGGAAAAAGCTATGACACCAGACAGATTCAGACCCATAGCTTTATGCAATGCGGTGTACAAAATTATTTCCAAAGTAATTGCAAACAGACTCAAGCCCCTACTTCCAACGCTTGTGTCTGAGGAGCAAATTGGTTATGTGGAAGGAAGGCAAATTCTAAACAACATCATTCAAGCTCACAAGGTGGTTCATTCTCTTAAGAGCAATAAGCAAGCGGGGATGATCATACAGCTTGACTTAGTGAAAGCTTACGACAAGCTAAACTGGTCGTACATCAAGGAAGTACTAATAGCGTGCGGCTTCGACCACAACTGGATAAGATGGGTAATGGCCCTTGTTACTACAGCTAATTTTTCAATCTTGCTTAATGGTTCTCCATCCAAAACCTTTAGGCCTTCGAGAGGCCTCCGACAAGGAGATCCGCTCTCCCCCTTCCTCTTTATTCTCATGATGGAAGGATTAGGCAAAGCGATTAAATCCACCAATATAAAAGGAATAATCTAGGGTCTCAAACTCACCCCGAATGGGGATGCCTAGACTCATCAACAATTTGTGGATGACACTATGCTGCAGGGTACACCCATAGTCAAGGAAGCTAAAGCATTCAAACAAATCTTGAATGACTTTGCTATGGGCGCTGGTACAGAAGTAAGCCTCACCAAATCAAATTTTTTTTTTTTTTAATATTGACATTGCTAGTAAGAGAAACCTCTCTGGAATTCTCAGCTTTTAAAGAGATCAGTTACCATCCAAATATCTAGGAATACCTCTCACTAGTAAACCTTTGAGCAAGGAAGTTTGGGAGCCAGTGACTAATAGACTGCAGGATAAAATAAGGAAATGGACAAGTAGGTCTTTGAATTTATCAGGACAGCTAGTGCTTACAAAAGTTGTCCTACAAACTATTCCCACCTTCATGTTTTTAGCTCTTCCTACCCCTAAAGGACTTTTGCAACTCATCAGGAATATTCAAAGAGATCTTCTTTGGGGCAAAGGGGAAGTGAAAAAGAAATGCACTTTGGTAGCTTGGGATAAGCTTTGTAAACCTAAGAACCATGGGGGTCTCGGACTTCATGACCCTGAAACCCTTAGCAAAGTCTTGGGGGAAAAACTTTGGTGGAGATGGATAAAGGAGTCGACAACCCCATGGGCCAAGCTCTGGAAATAGAAGTATGCAAACAATTGGCAAGAAAGGGATCATATTCAGATGTCTGGGCACATCTAGGGCTCCCACATTTGGAACAGTGCTTGGGAGAATAGAGCCATAGTTCAGAAGAAAAGTTTATGGGAGACCAGAGATGGAAACCTAGCATGGTTTTGGGAGGATAACTAGCAGCAGGAACCTAACCTGTGTAGAGAATAATTAGCCAATCTTGAGAATGACACTGACAATAAAGGTTTACTCAGGGTAAGTGATTTCTGGGATCAAACAAGATACCAAGATAAATGGAGAACATGGAAGAACCTGGGATACAGTGAAGAAACCCCTTTGAAGGCCTAAGCAGAAGCTCTGGCACTCATCTTGGAACAAAGAAAGATTTTAACATCTACATTATCTGACCAACTAAAATGGGGAAGTAACAATGAAGGCAACTTCAACCTCAAAGAAGCCAAAAGAATTGCCATTGGGCTTGAATTTCCAAACCCTGATAAGATATGGAAGGACCTATGGCAGAACTCACACTAGATGAAAATTAAACTGTTCATGTGGTTGGTGCATCATAAAAAGATTCTGACTTAGGAAAATCTTTGGCAAAGAGGTTTAATTGGTCCATGTAGATTCTAGTTGTGTGGTCTACAAGAAGAAACAATGGATCACCTACTCAACCTTTGCTCATTCACCTCTACCTTGTGGAATTGGGTAGCCTCAATATTTAGGCAAACTGACAGGGATGTATCTGGTATTACTGGCACTTTAAAGAATTGGTGAAAATATTTCTCAGAAAATGAAACAGTAAACAAAGCTTGGACTCTGATTCCAGGTTTTATGATCTAGGATGTCTGGAAGGAAAGCAATAACAGGATTTTCAAGAACAGAATTGGCTCAACACAGAGCATCATAGCTCAGATCATAAGACAACTCAAAGAAATTGTAAGTACCTGTCTAAAGAAACCCCCTGAAAGCCCTCCTCTAAACCAGTATGCACATATACTTTTTCAATTGGGTCTCTAGTTGTCGATCCCCTAGGGCATAAGCAAGAGCACAAGCTATACAACAGCGGGTAAAGAATTCTGGCAACCTCCTCCACATGGTTTTTTGAAATTCAATATAGATGGAGCCTCTAAAGGAAACCCTAGAGTGGCTGGTTATGGTGGAGTCATAAGAGATGAGAAGGGATACATACAGGTCATCTTTCATAGTCATTTTGAGAATGCCACTAATATGTTAGAAAAATATTATATATGACAGAGAAATGCAAGACATATATTATGCGGAAAAACACAAACATATAAAACCAGAGAGACACAGATATATGTGGTTCACTCAATTTGGGCTACGTCCATCCCAAACAGCCAGTCCTTCCTTTCTATTATCCAGCAAAATGAAGAGACATAACCTACAGCTGATCCGGTGTAATATCCTTTGTTTTCTCTCATTGTCTCACTTATCAGTTTCTCGCTCTAAGAATACACATATATCCAACAGCTTCAATACAATACCCTCATACAAAAAGAGTGGTTGCCTTCTAGGGCAAAAAACCCTAAACTAAACATAAATTCTACCGTCACATCATCCGCCTAATGAACGACCCATATTGACTAGAAATTACTATACTTTTACAAGGAAATTTTACATTTGTTTTTAGCTTTGGGAGCACTGCCCCTGAATCCCCCGTCTGAATTGATAATTAATTCGGTCAAGAAGATATGCAATGGTACAGCACCAGAAAAAAGTGTCAAAACACTAGCAGTTATTGCAGGTCTATCAACGTATACAATCCCACCTGAGAGCCCTGAGAACACTCCAACTTGTTCGCGTATGCAGAACAACCAATAGATTAGCAGATCACTTGGTGAATGAAGGAGTGATATGTTCAAGAAGTAATAGAAGATATACTTGGGCATTGACACCCTCAGGGACATTGCACGAGGACTGTCACAGACAGGCGACCATAGACAAGGAGTGTTCTCAGAACATGTAAATTCAGCAGTCAGGGACTGATGGAAATAATGGAAAATGGACCGAGCACAAGGGATAAACAGCAGGCTGGTTGGCAGGCAGTCAACCATAGATTGCCTTGAACTCCACCATCCTATGGATTTCGGGAAGAAAACCACACGAGGGTTAAATCTTCAAACGGGCCCGAAAAACATTAGTGTGGTGTTTAATGATACTCATCGGGTCCAAAAAATAAATTATTGCATGGGCAAGTTACTGACCCGAAACTAGCTCTACACCGTCGAATCTCCAAGGATGATATCACACAATGTTCGGGGTGAAAAGATGATCGATGGTTATTCCTCAAGCGGACCCAAAAAAATTATAGAGAGGTGGTTTTGTTTCTCATCGGGTCCATAAGTTAAAGTATCGAGTGAGCAAGTTGATGGCTTGAAATGAACTTTTGACCACCGGATCTAATAGGGAAGGATTGCACGGTGTTCAGGGTGATAATCTGATAGAAGGTTAATCCCCAAGCGAACCCGAAATATATATAGAGCGGTGTTTTAGTTTCTCATCAGGTTCATAAGACAAATTAAAGAGTGGGAAAGTTGATGGCCCAAAATTAATTCTTGACTGTCGAATCTCTGAAGGCAGGATCGCACGATTGTCAGGTTGTAAAGATGATCAAAGGTTAAGGAGAACACATTGTAGGCCCTCAGTTATGTGGGCCCTTGACATCAAGAGCTTAAGGGTTCATTGATGAGTGAGATTTTGACATCAAGAGCTTACAAGTTCGTTGTTAAGCGAGACTTTTGACTTTAAGAGCTTAAGGGTTTTTGTGCGCTGGTTATCAAGAGCACCACTCTGAGGATGGTTAGATAGACAGGCTAGTTTCTGTGTATTCTCTAATGGACAGATTGTTTTGACAACAGTCCTGGTGAGTCAACCCAGCTGTATGGTGAGTGGTTTCACAGAGCTGGTGTTGTTGTTGTATAATATGTATTTTCTCTTGACACATGGAAGATTCCACTCTTACATGATCAAAAAATAATAATAATAATAATAAATGAAAAATAAATAAATATTAAAGATTATTTTTCATTTACTATTATTATTATTTATTAAATTTGTTTATTTATATTTCTTTAAATGTATTTTCATTCTTTAACTTTTCAGCTATAATTTAGGTTTTTATATTTATTTATAATTTATTTTATTTCATATTTTTGTTTTTTTAATACAATATTACTATTAAGAATTTTTATATTTATTTATAATTTATTTTATTCATCTTTTAGTTTTTTTTAATACAATATTTTTTTTTGTTAAGCTTAGCAGGACCTTCTTTTTCTATTTGTAAAACACAAGTTGACACCACATATATGAGATAGGTGGCCTGAACTTGCCCAGTGGGAAACCAAAACTATTGGTCACCTATCCTTGTTATAAGCCATCCAAAAACAATATAGTATCAGACAATCTAACCAAGCTATATACGTATCAGTGTCATGATAAGATTCTATGTGTCTATCTATCATAAGCATGCAACAGTAAAAATAAATGCTACCCCCAAGAAACAAAAAAACATCCAAGAAACTCACTAATCCTATTGTTCTTCTTATGTAGACTCCACTGGAGTTGAGTCTTTGGTTGAGACGTTAGGCATATCAGCAAGCTCAATAATGCAAGGGATGTGCCTTTGGATTCAATCAATGCGAATGCCCTGCTTACACAGCTGAAATTGGATTGTCTATAAGTATTTTTTGTAATTGGGCATGTCGTGGAGGGTCATAGCCATTCCCACTGACATTTGCTCCATTTCCTTCCCCATGAGGCTCTTCATGAGCCAGTATAAATAGAGTGTCTGTTTAAACTAGGTGATTCTGCCCTTGGTGTTCCCGGGATCTGGGATTACAACCCGCCAATTTTCCATCTCCTCTTCAAACTCATCCTCCTATTTTATCTTCTCCTCCCATTCATCTAAAATCTTATGGATGTCTGCATCCATTCCTTCCCTATATGTTGTCGTCACTTCGCTAATGAGGCATTCTACAGGCTTCCTCTCACACCTAGGTTTCGAAGTGCTCGGGTCTGCGACTTGAGTCGACTCCCTCCCCCTTTTGCCATGTCCTCTTCCACATGCAAGTCAGGTCATCCCTTCTTTGTTCTATGCCCGGAAATGCTTTACTGAGACCGTTGTTGGTAGCTCCGTAGACTTGCGCCCTCGCTCCTCCATCCTCCCGTAATCTCAACTATACTCCTCTCTCTATCCCAAATTCTTTCATAATCCCATTCAACCTTGCTCCGTTGCATCACATGTCCTGCCTTAACCGCCTCACCTCCTTCTTCGTCCTAGCCATGCCTACCACTTCTCCCATCTCTTCTATCAAGTAGCATGCAGGAGGCCACCGCATGCATCGCCATGAGCATGTGGGGGGCGATGGGTGGTACCCTTCCCTTAAATGTCATAGCTACCATGTCTGACCAGTGTCCTCTCCTACCTCGAGCACGCACCCCAATCGGGGTTTTTTTAATACACTATTATCTATTAATAGTTTTTGAATCTTTCTTTATAATTTTTTTTATAGTATTTATTAAAATAAAATAATTATATTATGATTTTGTATTTATAATTATATTTTTATTATATATCTATATATATATATATTATATAATTATATATATATATTTCATTTTATATATATAATATATCTATATATTTTATTATATATTATATATAATATATATATATATATTCTATATATAATCTATATATATTTTATTATATATCTATTATATATATATATATATATTTATATATATCTATATTTATTTTATATATATATTATTATTATTTATGGTTTCTTCTTTGTTATTTTGTTATTTTATTTCTCGTTTTATTTGTTACTTGGTAGTGCCTATAATTAAATAAATTTTATTTATCATTTTACTTAATATAAATAATTCAGTTTTTTTGACGTTCCTTAAAAAATAAATAATTTTTTACTTAAATAATTTTTTAAATTTACTATAACATACCATTTTGTTATTCTATTATTTATTTTAGTGACTCTTAAGATTTTATTGTTGCATCTCTACTATAATTATGTGATTTGTGGATCCCACTATCTAACTTTGTCCTCATGCTGAATCTCGGTAGGGATTTGAAACATGTTGACCCTAAATTATTGATGTGATTTATCCAGAAGAGTTTTTGCTTAAATCATGAATCACAAAAGCCTCCATTCTTGGTTGATATTGTCAGTTTTCATTTGTCCTCGCCGTAAAATGGTTTCAACCGCATGATATGACTGTGTCGCTTGTGGATCAAATATCTATTGGATTTGGCAAGATATAATTATGTGACTACATTAATAATGAGTTTTATGAGTGCTTGAGAAGGAAGGTATGGTAGCCAAGCTAGTTCTCCTCCGCAAGTTTGATTGGCCAACCATATGTGTAAACCTCCACGAATTTCTTAACTATTGCAAAGGTTGTATGGGGGGACATTCCACTACCCCACTACACAGTTAGCACCTTTTTTTATGTTCATCTCTGTTAATTAGCCTATCCGACCTTCTCTCCTACATTTACTCCACCACCTCGAAGTTATGCATTCGATTCTTGGTAATTCCTAAAACTATTTTATGCTACCATTCTCGCCATTCTGCACCCTTCTTTACCCTGCAAATCAATTTCAGTTGTCATTAAGTATGTTTGTTGTGTCATGAGTTGGATAACACATACTGGAGATCACTACTTAAAATTTTGGCTCCTAATTCCAATTTTATTGCACACTAGGTATGTCGAAAATGTTTCATTTTGTTTCTTTGTGGATTTCTTTGTGTTTTCTCCCACATTATGTTCCCTCCATTGATTTTTATATGAGAATGTATGGTGTGATTGGTCCCATCGTTGGAATTAGTTTGTTATTTTAAAAGCCTATGAAAGTTTTTATTTTTAATATTGTTGCAGTCATCTCTGCCCATCTTCAATGACACAATTCCTATGAATTATGACTTAAAGCCCTTGAGATCTTGGGACCTCGGGCTTATATGGTCTAGCATGCAATAATTTGCTCAGTATGAAGACCATAGTTGTTAATTTAACCACCCTATGGTTAAATAATTCACTAAACAAATATTATCAGGGTTTAATCATAATCGATATTATATGTTTGTCAACCAGCTTTCTGAAATGATTCATTTATGATTTCATGCCTCACAAAATTATTAGTCTGACTTCAAATGTCATATAGTTTATTTCACACTTAGTCGAATTAACCCTACAATGTTGCTTCATTTTCAACCAAGATGAATTCATTTTCGATTTTTCTTGCCTATCATACCATATAAGGGAGCTCTTAAGACCCTAGGGCTTTGAGCCAAAAACCTATACGAAGGCCATGCACATGAATCTTGTCGAATTTCCCTCAATTTCCATTGTAAATTCATCATGGAACTAATATTTTAGTGTATTTATCATTATGATCTTTTCGAGTAGTCAAAGACCTTGTTTCGTTATCAATTTGTGTGCAAAAAAAATTAACCTAGATATCCAAAATTGTACATTTATGTCTTCTCAACAAATTTATTTTAATATCCTTTGATTATTTTATTTATACGTAAGCATTTCACTGTTAATACAAAACCCATATCTCTTGGGCATCCATGTTTAGGGTTATTTTATATATATATTCGACCTCGTTTGAAAAATATGATTCTGCTCTGCGATCATAATTGACTATGTGAATAATACATTGTTCTTGTTCCTTGGTTTAATTATTTCCCTTTCTATTTTATGTTAATTTCTAGGGTCTTTATCCTGAGTTGACGGGTGTTTCCCTATCACTCCATGCATGTGTATAATAAGCTTTCTCTCTTTAAAATTTATATATCTACAACATGGGAAGAGACAAGGTGATGAGGAGAAACAAGGTTCTTTTTGTGTATATAATGGGAGGATTTTGTATGTCCTGAGATTCATTTATCTTTGATGCACTATGGTTATAGCATGGTTGTGTTATGTAGTATACCTAGGGTGGATATTATGGGATACAGAGGGAGTTACCCAAGGGAATAATGTAATAATGTGATGGGCCATAGTTAATAAATAAAGTATTTAACTCACATTATGCAAGGGACCACAAGTAGTTAGGAAATAATGTGATAAGCCCATTGTAATGTACGTATGGTACTGATAGACCCATGGTAATTACCCATGGTATTGCATGTATGAATCCTATATATAGACTTGATATTCTTCATTGCGAGATGTCAAGAATTATTGTATTGACAAGCATATGGCTTGTGGAGTGATCTCATTTCCACTTGTAGTAGATCTGACTTGCAAATATATATCAATGCAAAATATGCCCAATAACTCCAAATAATCCCAGGAGAAATACAAGAAAAAATTATAAAATCTTCAGATCTTTATTAATATAAAAACCCTTGAGGTAGGGTAACACCATACAATCACTCCTTAAGGAAGGAGATCACTCCAAATTTAATGCTTGTCAACAGAAAACCAACAGTTGACATCCCTTAATGGAGAGTCTCTAGCCTCTAGATAGGATTTATACATACAATACCATGGGTAATAAACATGGGCCTCTCAAGACCATATATCCAATACTATGGGATTATCACATTATTTCCTAACTACTTGTAGTCACTTGCATTATGTGGGTTAACCACTTTATTTATTAACTATGGCCCATTTATTTATTATCCTTACATCTAATTATTACCTTGGGTACCTCCCACTATACCCCATATTATTCCCCCTAGGTATACTACATTAATGTAGTACACCTATGGGGGATAATATGGGGTATAAAGGGAGGTACCCAGAAGAATAATGTAATGTAACAATGATAAATAAATGGGTAATAATTAAAAAATAAAATGGTTAAGCCACATTATGCATGAGACAGGAATAAAGTGATAATCCCATTGTATTTGATGTATGGTAATTAGAGACACATGGACAACAAACCCTCAACGACACCTAGAGAGGCGACAAGTCACCCATAGCAGATCGACGCAGAGGGACCACCAGAAACAACTTCCATCTCAAGCGAGCGAGGCACCAGCTAGATCGAGTGTTCACCTTTCTCTGGGATGGCTAGATGCACGTGCATGGTACTAGTGGACTACTCTTTTGAGTAGATCTTATTATTTGTGTTCTTCATATGTTTCGGGGATGAAAAAAGTTTAAGGGGGATGGAATGTATTATACCTAGGAGGGGTATTATGGGGTATAGAGGGAGGTACCCAAGGGAATAATGTAATAATGTGATGGTCCATAGTTAATAAATAAAGTGGTTATCCTGAATAATGTAAGGGACCACAAGTAGTTAGGAATAAAGTGATAAGCCCATTATATTATATGTATGGTATTGAGAGACCCATGGTATTGTATGTATGAAGCCTATATAGAGGCCAGAGACTCTCCATTGAGGGATGTCAAGGATTATTATATTGACAAGTCTATGGCTTGTGGAGTGTTCTCCTTCCATAAGGAGTAGTTGTATGGTGTTGCCCTACCTCAAGGGTTTTATTAATAAAGATTTGAAGCTTCTATATTTTGTTCTTGTATCTCTCCTCGTATTATTTGCAGTTATTGGGCATATTTTGCATTGAAATATATTTGCATGTCAGATCTACTATATTGACAAGCCTATGGCTTGTGGAGTGTTCTCCTTCCATAAGGAGTAGTTGTATGGTGTTGCCCTACCTCAAGGGTTTTATTAATAAAGATCTGAAGCTTCTATATTTTGTTCTTGTATCTCTCCTCGTATTATTTGCAGTTATTGGGTATATTTTGCATTGAAATATATTTGCAGGTCAGATCTACTATAAGAATGTAGTATACCTAGGGGGGATATTATGGGGTACAAAGGGAGGTACCCAATGGAATAATGAAATAATGTGATGGGACATAGTTAATAAATAGAGTGGTTAACTCACATTATGCAAGGGACCATTAGTAGTTAGGGAATAATGTGATAAGCCCATTGTAATGTATGTATGGTATTGAGAGACCCATGGTATTGTATGTATGAGGCCTATATAGAGGCTAGAGACTCTACATTTAATATGTCAAGGATTATTGTATTGACAAGCATATGGCTTGTGGAGTGATCTCCTTCCTTGAGGAGTGATTGTATGGTGTTACCCTACCTCAAGGGTCTGGATATTAATAAATGTATTATATGTAGGGGGGATAATATGGGGTAGAGAGGGAGGTACCCAAGGGAATAATGTAATAATGTGATGGGCCATAGTTAATCAATAAAGTGGATAACTCATATTATGCAAGGGACCACAATTAGTTAGGAATAATGTGATAAACCCATTGTAATCTATGTATGGTATTGAGAGACCCATGGTATTGTATGTATGAAACCTATATTGAGGCTATAGACTCTTCATTGAGAGATTTCAAGGATTATTGTATTGACAAGAATATGGCTTGTGAAGTTATCTCCTTTCCACTTGTAGTGGATCTAACCTGCAAATATATATAAATGCAAAATATACCCAATAATTGCAAATAATCCCACGAGAAATACAAGAACAAATTATAAATTCTTCAGATCTTTGTTAATATAAAATCGCTTGAAGTAGGGTAACACCATACAATCACTCCTTAAGGAAAGAGATCACTCCACAAGCGAATGCTTGTCAATAGAAAACCAATACTTGACATCCTTCAATGGAGAGTCTCTAACCTTTATATATGCTTTATACATACAATACCATGGGTATCTCAATAGGATATATCCAATAATATGGGATTATCACATTATTTCCTAATTACTTGTGGTCCCTTATATTATGCGGGTTAACCACTTTATTTATTAACTATGGCCCATTTATTTATTATCCTTACATCTCATTATTACCTTGGGTACCTCCCACTGTACTCCATATTATCCCCCCTAGGTGTATTACATTAATGTAGTATACCTAGGTGGATAATATGGGGTATAGAGGGAAGTACCCAGAGGAATAATGTAATGTGATAAATATAAATAAATGGGTCATAATTAACAAATAAAGTGGTTAAGCCACATTATGCATGAGACCAAAAATAGTTAAGGAATAAAGTGATAAGCCCATTGTATTTGATGTATGGTAATTCGAGGCCAATGGACAACAACCCTTGGAGGACACCTAGAGTGGTGTGACAAGCCACCCATAGAACATCGACGCAGAGGAACCACTAGAAACAACTTCCATCTCAAGCGAGCGAGGCACCAGATAAATCGAGTGTTCACCTTTCTCTGGGATGGCTAGATGCATGTGCATGGTACGAGTGGACTACTCTTTTGAGTAGATCATATTATTTGTGTTCTTCATAAGTTTCAGGGATGAAACATGTTTAAGGGGGGTGGAATGTAGTATACCTAGGGGGGATATTATGGGGTATAGAGTGAGGTACCTAAGGAAATAATGTAATAATGTGATGTTCCATAGTTAATAAATAAAGTGGTTAACTCGCATAATGAAAGGAACCACAAGTAGTTAGGAATAATGTGATAAGCCCATTACGTTAGATGTATGGTATTGAGATACCCATGTTAATGACCCATGGTATTATATGTATGAAGCCTTTATAGAGGCTAGAGACTCCCCATTGAAAGATGTCAATGATTATTATATTGACAAGCATATGGCTTGTGGAGTGTTCTCCTTCATTAAGGAGTAGTTGTATGGTGTTGCCCTACCTCAAGGGTTTTATTAATAAAGATTTGAAGCTTCTATATTTTGTTCTTGTATCTCTCCTGGGATTATTTTCGGTTATTGGGTATATTTTGCATTGATATATATTTGCAGGTCAGTTATACTATAAGAATGTAGTATACCTAGGGGGGATATTATGGGGTATAGAGGGATGTACCCAAGGGAATAATGTAATAATGTGATGGGCCATAGTTAATAAATAAAGTGTTTAACTCACATTATGCAAGGACCACAAGTAGTTAGGGAATAATGTGATAACCCCATTGTAATGTATGTATGGTATTGAAAGACCCATGGTATTGTATGTATGAGGCCTATATAGAGGTTAGAGACTCTACATTGAAATATTTCAAGGATTATTGTATTGACAAGCATATGGCTTGCGGAATGATCTCCTTCTTTGAGGAGTGATTGTATGGTGTTATCCTACCTCAAGGGTTTTGATATTAATAAATGTAGTATACCTAGGGGGGATAGTATGGGGTAAAGAGGGAGGTACCCAAGGGAATATTGTAATAATGTGATGAGCCATAGTTAATAAATAAAGTGGTTAACTCACATTATGCAATGGGCCACAAGTAGTTAGGAATAATGTGATAAACCCATTGTAATGTATATATGGTATTCAGAGACCCATGGAATTGTATGTATGAAGCCTATATAGAGGCTAGAGACTCTTCATTGGGAGATGTCAAGGATTATTGTATTACCAAGCATATGGCTTATGGAGTGATCCCCTTTTCACTTGTAGTAGATCTAACTTGCAAATATATATCAATGCAAAATATACCCAATAATTGAAAATAATTCCACAAGAAATACAAGAACAAATTATAAAATCTTCGGATATTTATTAATATAAAAACCCTTGAAGTAGGGTAACACCATATAATCACTCCTTAAGGAAGGAGATCACTCCACAAGCTAATTTTTGTCAATAGAAAACCAATACTTGACATCCCTCAATGGAGAGTCTCTAGCCTCTATATAGGCTTTATACATACAATACCATGGGTAATAACCATGGGTCTCTCAATACGATATATCCAATACTATGGGATTATCACATTATTTCCTAACTACTAGTGGTATTATGTAGGTTAATCACTTTATTTATTAACTATGGCCCATTTATTTATTATCCTTACATCTCATTATTACCTTGGGTACCTCCCACTGTACCCCATATTATCCCCCATAGGTATACTACATTAATGTAGTATACCTATGGGGGATAATATGGGGTATAGAGGGAGGTAACCAAAGGAATAATGTAATGTAATAATGATAAATAAATGTGTCATAATTAACAAATAAAGTGGTTAACCCACATTATGCATGAGACCACAAATAGTTAAGGAATAAAGTGATAAGCCCGTTGTATTTGATGTATGGTAATTAGAGACCCATGGACAAAAACCCCTGGACAACACCTAGAGAGGTGCGACAAGCTGCCCATAGCACATCGACGCAGAGGAACCACCATAAATAACTTCCATCTCAAGCGAGCGAGGCACCAGCTAGATCGAGTGTTCACCTTTCTCTGGGATGGATAGATGCACGTGCATGGTACTAGTGGACTACTCTTTTGAGTAGATCTTATTATTTGTGTTCTTCGTATGTTTCAGGGACGAAACATGTTTAAGGGGGATGGAATGTAGTATGCCTAAGGGGGATATTATGGGGTATAGAGGGAGGTACCCAAGGGAATAATGTAATAATGTGATAAGCCATAGTTAATAAATAAAATGGTTAAACTGCATAATGTAAGGGACCACAAGTAGTTAGGAATAACGTTATAAAAGCCCATATTAGATGTATGATATTGGGAGACCCATGGCATTATATGTATGAAGCCTATATAGAGGCTAAAGACTCTCCATTGAGAGATGTCAAGAATTATTATATTGACTAGTATATGGCTTATGGAGTGTTCTCCTTCCTTAAGGAGTAGTTGTATGGTGTTACCCTACCTCAAAGGTTTTATTAATAAAGATCTGAAGTTTCTATATTTTGATCTTGTATCTCTCTTGGGATTATTTTCAATTATTGGGTATATTTTGCGTTGATATATATTTGCAAGTCAGATCTACTATAAGAATGTTGTAAACCTGGGGGGATATTATGGAGTACAGAGAGAGGTACCCAAGGGAATAATGTAATAATGTGATGGGCCATAGTTAATAAATAAAGTGGTTAACTCACATTATGCAAGGGACCACAAGTAGTTAGGGAATAATGTGATAAACCCATTGTAATGTATGTATGGTATTGAGAGACCTGTGGTATTGTATGTATGAAGCCTATATAGAGGCTAGAGACTCTTCATTGAAAGATGTCAAGGATTATTTTATTGACAAGCATATGGCTTGTGGAGTGATCTCCTTCCTTGAGGAGTGATTGTATGGTGTTACCCTACCTCAAGGGTTTTGATATTATTAAATGTAGTATACCTAGGGGGGATAGTATATGGTACAGAGGGAGGTACCCAAGGGAATAATGTAATAATGTGATGGGCCATAGTTAATAAATAAGGTGGTTAACTCACATTATGAAAGGGGCCACAAGTAGTTAGGAATAATGTGATTAAGCCCATTGTAATGTATGTATGGTATTGAGAGACCCATGGTAATTACCCATGGTATTGTATGTATGAAGCCTATACAAAGCTTAGAGACTCTTCATTGAAAGATGTCAAGGATTATTGTATTGACAAGCATATTCCTTGTGGAGTGATCTCCTTCCTTAATGAGTGATTTTATGGTGTTACTCTACCTCAAGGGTTTTGATATTAATAAAGAATCATTTTCATTTTATATTCTTGGATCGAGCTTGATATTTCTTGGGCATATTTTCCATTTTAATATATTTGTAGGTCAAATATATTACATGTTATGTTTATTGATGGCCAATATTTATGACATGAATTAATTAATTGATGGAAACAATAAGGCTTAGTCGAATGATAAACAGGATCCCACCTATTAGTGTCTAAACTTTGATTTAATTGTAGAAATAACTCAAAATTTGCAGTTGCTAATGAATTTAGACTAAAAACAATAGACACAAATTTATTCTACTCCATTTGTTGAAGAGAAAACATACAATATGTTAGGCCCCTATACCGATAGGTGTCATATGTCATGATTGACTTGATGAGCTCTGTAATATGTTCATACCTTTTCTTGTTGCAAAGGTTTTCCATATTTTCAAAAAATCAAAAAATTTAAAAAATGTAAAGAGGGTATACCCTAAAAGAAAAATCAAAGGGTAAAAGAATAAAGATGGTCGAAAATATGATAGAAAATGAACCCCAAACAAAAAAGACCACGAAAGTGTGCAAGTCTAAATGCCACTACTTTTTCATTTTGTGTAATAAACAAATTGTGTGCAGCTTGTCACTTATGCCACAAATTTTTAAGAGTCAAACTGTTTAAGCTTGGCTCATTCATCTTTCAATTTCATGTTGTAGAAATAAAGAATAAAATCTGACCAAACAGTGTAATCTTGGTAGATAATTAGATAGGTAGAGTAAATAAAAATGAGCTCAATAGTTTAATCTGAGCCCTTAGATGTAATAAGTGTAGACTTAGATAGAAATCATTATGTAAAAGAAAAGGAAGTTGAAGAGGGTTTGCTAGTTCAAGTGCACCCTAATAAAGAAGAAGAAAATGCTAGGTTAAAGTAGGTAGGGTAGGTAGATGATATTGCAGGATCATGGGTGGTGAATAATGTCTCTAAATGTGTTAATCTTTCACTTTTTCATCATAAGGCAAAGGCATACACTACATTGGAGACATCACAAGCAAAGCAAAGTCACAATGATTAACTCCCCTTCTCATTTTCCCTAATTATTTACTAACTTCCCCTAAGGACTGAGGTATTTGTTGAATTGGAGGGGCTCAGAGCATTTCTTTGACTTCTGGAGGGACCGGACCCTCAGCCCAATAATTTCAAAAGTCTAAGTACTTAAAACCATCATTCATTCATTTTCATAAGTCTTTTCCTAAGCAAAATAGGATTTTACTTAGGAAAAACACACAATATGACATAAAACCCCTTTTTTTTCCACTTAAGCCTAAGTTAAATGTACACTCTGATGTTTTACTTAGCACTTTTTATCACATTGTTTCATATTAATTTATAACTTATACTATATAACTCCTGAAAAACATTCACCCTTTCCTGTATTATTATCACATTGTTTCATATTAATTTATAACTTACACTATATAACTCCCGAAAAACATTCACCCTTTCCCGTATTATTAAATATATATAGAAATCTCCAAAATATTATATATCCCGCCCCCGGTTAAATATAACCATAATCAATGTTAAAATCAGATTAATGGTTTAATTATCAACTCATTAAGAAACTAAAATGCTTGCGGTATTAGAAAGGAATTAATTAACCCTCATGGTTAATTAAGAGCCTCCCCGACCTATCACAATCACCCTGATATGATTAATTAATTTTTTAATTATATTGGGCACGCCGCAGTTAAAGCTCCTCCATATCACTCGCCCATCGCCTATCTGATCGCACTCCCCTCATCTGACGACCATTATTAATATCGCACCCCCCTTGGTGACCATGCATTAACGTGCGATCACCAAGTGGTTTTCATCTCGTACCTCCGCCATGCGTCAGGCAATCAACGGTATTGCTAGCTCCCGGTCGAATACCACCCGACCCCAAAAGCGGTGCGATACCAGGCCGCTTACCGCCCTCCGCATACGACAAAGTGTCATGTCCGGCTTACGTTATTCGCCCGAAAAATAAACAATCCTTGAAAACCTTGACTTTGTTTAATAAAACAAGCAAATGTCGTTTTCATTATTCTATACAGCAACCCGTGCTCCCATGCAAAGCGACGTCCCAGTTAGCTGCTAAAGCTTTCCAACCACCACCTGGTCAGAAAATTTGCAGCGATGCACTCCGAAACCTGTTATTCAACCTGCCATTGCATTGTTCACTTCCCCATTATAGGTATTTATCCAATTTCCACTGAAACCCTGCAAGTTTTGATTTTACACTGAAAATTCTGCAAGAAAGAGCCAAATTCAGTACAAGTTCAGACTTTGTTTCACTATATAAAGCCCCAAACCTGTTGTTTGACCTATTTTTCACAGAAAACCCAAATTCCATTTCTGAATCCACAAGAACCAGAAATGGAAACCCCTGTTGTTTTGAATGTCGCACCTCTCAATGCCCCTCATAAGGACCTAGACTATTTACCTCTTGCAGATAAAGACTTCCAAATAAAGGACCTATCCACTAACCGGAAACACCTTAAGGTCTTTTTCCAATCCAGAGACAACTACCTAAATGGCTCAGACATCCTGGGACTGTGGGAATCCAACCTCCCCAGGTATTTCCTTCCCTTAGTCCATGTTTTCCCTAATATAATTCATCAATTCCAAGCAAACTATGATCCAAACCTAAGAGTTGTTATGTCCCCAAATCAAATAGTTCTTTTCCCCATAACAGTTGCATCCATTAATGATTGCAATTTTCCCCTGGTCAAGCCCTAACTCCCCAATTTGATGGCACTGGCACCTACACAGCTCAACAAGATACCAAAAAAATGACTGACTATTTTGAAATATATGAGATTGATGCTGATGATATTAGAATGAGGATATTTGTTCAAAGTTTAATAGGTGAACTCAAAACATGGTTTAGGGATCTAAGAGTAAACAACATAAATGACCTAGAAGCCCTTTATACACAATTCTTAGGTCGTTGGGAAAAGAAGAAAGGCCCTCTGCAAATCTTATCAGAATATGAGAACCTCAAGAGAGGAACTTAGGAAACTGTGCAAGATTATTGCACTAGGTTTAATGTTGTTTACAATGCAATTCTTCAAAACCTCAGACTACCACTTGATTTAGCCCTGATCAAGTTCCCAAATGGATTTGATTCAGATATGGCTTTTCAGCTAATGGAAAGAGCCCCCGGAACTTTAGAAGAAATGCAAAGTATAGCTGTCAATGTTGAGGCTAATTTAATATCAAAACGTGCCAAGGCTAGAAGTGAAAGAAGGATACTACTCAAAGAAGAATCTTCACCTATGGAACAAAAACTGGATTCTATAATCAAAGGAATGGAAAGGTTAGGGGATAGAGTAGAGACAATAGAAAGAAAATCACCTTGGGAGGGTCAGCATCCCAATACAGGGAGGAATCCCAATTTCCGAAAGAACCAAAACGCAAATACTAGAAAAATTGGCCCTGATCAGAATATTAGACCCCCCTTCCAAGAGAATTACATAGAAGCTTCCAGCTCCCAGGATCCCCATGAGGATACTCAGATAAATTTAATGGGACTCAACAATGAAGGAGAAGTGTTTCTAACTCAAGAAGATCAAGAGGCTCATATTCTCAAACAATTTCAAACCCAGTCAGGAGATTCGTTTGACTTCAGGGAAGGATATGATACAACTATCTACGAAGTGCACAAACAGTATAATTTGAGAAGTAGAAGAATTGATGTCCCTGATAACAACAAACAAAAAGGTCCAAAATAACCAGCCAAAGGAAAATCAATACCTCCACATGTACAGATTTTGTCTAGACCTAACAATAACCCCTCTAATCCAATAATAGAGGATATATCTGACAATCAACAGAATAATAGAGACTCTTCCATCCCCCTTACCTCTAAGGAAACTGTGGAAGAGCCTCCAGAAGTTAATCTAGGAGAAAATCCAAATACTAACCCTACTCATGAAAAAGACAAAAACACTGAAAATCCAGAAACTAGAGAGAATCCAATTGTTTGAAACAATAAAGCTCAAACTGAAAAACCTTTCAATCTGGAAGCCAAAGTAGGCACACTAAAGGTAGTTGTTCCACTATTCGAATTAGTCAAACATGATGCCTACCGAGAACAAATTAATAGATCACTTAAAATCACTGGAACCGAAGATTTTGTAAATGTCTTTGATGACCAACCATAACTAATCTTCGGCCCTGAAGTGAATGGGAAACACCTAGAAGGAAATGTGCCTCCCTTCTATGTGAGTTTAAATATTCATGACAAAATCCTCCACAATGCCATGTTTGATTCTGGAGCATCTCACAACTTAATGCCCAAATCTGTAATGGAGAAATTAGATCTTGACATCACCGGACCTTATAAAGATCTCTTTTCTTTTGATTCAAGCCAAGTGAGATGTTTAGGGTTAATAAAAGACCTGTGTGTTTCTTTAGTTTAGTACCCTGCTAAAACAATCTTGATGGATATAGTAGGAGTAGCCATTCCTCCAAAATATGGGATGTTGTTATCCAGGTCCTGGGGTGCTAAACTCCAAGGATCACTACAGTTGGACATGTCTTATGCTACTATCTCTATTTTCAGCCAACCTAAGAAGCTATATCGAGAGACATTAATGAAATATGTAGTAAGTAGCCAAGAGAAACCACAAAATTTCCCTATCTACTCAGTACACTCAGATATGGATTCATTTATTCTATATAATGCCGAAATAAATCCTACCAACAATGAACAAGTTTTAACAGCAGAACCAAAAGAAATTGAAACAGGTGAAACAAGTGTTCAAATCCAGGAAATCTCATATACAAATGACAAATCATATGACAAAGATAAACTTGATAAGGATGAAAAACTAAAACCACCAGCTAAACAAATTCCCATTACCCCTGACATTGGTTATGTCCATGAAATTCTCTGGCACTTAGAGTTTGATGGTTCAGTAAATAAATTAGGGGCAGGGGCAAGAATTTGGGTGCATAACTTAGAAAATTACCATGCTAAAGGCCATTCTTACAAGATGAATTTTAAATGCACCAACAATATGGCAGAGTATGAAGCTCTTTTGCTAGGACTTAAAATTGTGAAAAGGTTAGGAGCAATTAGAGTTTCTGTTATAGGTGATTCAGAATTAATTATTAATCAGATTAAAGGAAAGTACCTTACTAGAGATACTAGATTAGGATAATATAGGGGAACAGTGATAGAGATTCTTAATACTTTTCTGGAAACTCAGCTTGTTGTAGTATCTAGGAAGCACAACTTACATGCTCATAGTCTGGCCATGTTTTCCAGTACTTGTAAATTACTATTCGAGCCCAACCACCAGTTCACTGCTGAAATTAGGCATAGGCCTGCCATCCCTGACAATTTAAAGAACTAGCAAGTTTTCACAATGATGAGCAAATAAATAACTTTTTGACTTTAGATAGTGAATTTTCTCATAGTCACATAGATATTGATGCTACTAAACAGTTAGATGAAGTAGATGCCAACATTATAGAAAACAGTTCCATTCAAATGCTTCATCCTACAACTTTCACCAAACAGGAAGTTCAAGACTTAAAACAAATGGACATTGATGAGATAAATGAAGAAGAAACAGAGGTCATAAATCTAAAAGACAATCACTTACCTAAGGGATTAACTCCACTAGAGGACCTTTTTGACTCCAATGACATTCCTAAGAAACCAAAGATGGAACCACTAAAAGTAGACATTGAAGAGTATAACTTATGAACATAAGAAAATCCAAAAATTGTAAAACTATCAAAGTCCTTACCTCCTGACCAAAAGTTAAAATATGTTGAACTCATGAGAGAATTCCAGCATGTCTTCGCCTGGAGTTATGAGGATTTGAAATCATATGATACCTCAATAATTCAGCATACCATACCTTTGAAGGAAGACCAGAAACCATTTAAACAGAAACTCGGAAGAATTAACCCTGTCTTACTACCACTGAGCGAGAAAGAGATTAAATGTATGTATGAAGCAGGGATAATTGCACCTATCAGATTTTCAGAGTGGGTATCTAATTTAGTACCTACTAGGAAGAAAACTAGTGAAATTAGACTATGTGTAACCTGAGAAATGTAAACAAAGTTTCTTTAAAGGATAATTACCCTTTACCTAAGATGGATCACATTTTGCAAAGGGTAGTGGGAGCCTCTAGTATTTCACTTTTGGATGGATTTTCAGGGTATAACCAGATTATAGTTCACCCTGATGATCAAGAAAAAACTTCCTTTACTACACCCTGGGGCACATAGCAATGGACTTAAAAACGCAGGAGATACCTTTCAGATAGCAATGGACATTGCATTTTCTAAAGAGATTCATGATTTTCTTGTCATATATATGGATGACTTAACTGTTTTTTTCTAAGTCAGATAAGCAGCATTTAGATCATCTCAGATAAGTGTTTCTCAAATGCAAGAAATATGGTATCTCTTTAAATCCTAAAAAGTCTTTGTTTGGTCTTGAAAAAGATAAGCTCTTAGGGCACATTATCTCAAAGAATGGCATTCGGATTGATCCTGCCAGAATAGAAGCAATTTTGCAAATACCTCATCCTAGAAGTATCAAAGAACTTCAAGCTTTTGTAGGAAAGATAAACTTTTTGAGAAGACTTATATCTAATTTAGCACAATTAATTAGATTACTTAATAATATGTTAAAAAATGATTCAAGTATAAAATGGATGGTAGAAGCCAAACAAGCATTTGAAGAAATTAAAATGGCTTTGACCAGAACCCCAGTCCTTACTAGTCCCCATTTGATAGAGATTTCTTTATTTTTTTTTTTTGCCTCAGAGCACACTATAGCAGCTATTTTACTACAAAAGGATGACCAAGGATATGAGAAACCCATAGTGTTTTTTAGTAAAGCACTTAGAGATGCATCATTGAAGTATAAAATCATGGAAAAATAGGCATTTGCACTTGTTAAAGCAATTAAGGACTTTAGAGTTTACATATTGTATTCTCATGTGGTAGCTTATGTACCAAACGTTGTTGTCAAGGACATCCTAACTCAGGATGGAATTGAAGGCAAAAGACGTAAATGGATTGCTACCATTTTAGAGTATGATATTGAAATAAAACCTACTAAATTGATAAAAGGACAGGGATTGGCTAAACTCATGACATAAACAAACTGCCAAGCCCTTGACATAAATGAATTGGACAGTGAATAGGAGATGGCAACTCCACAAATCAGACAAGCCTTCTCTGATCCCCTTGGTATGCTGACATAATCTATGTGTTACAAAACCTGCAGGCTCCTCCAAGGTTGTCCAGAACAAAAAGTAGATTTTTAAAATGAAAGCTTTAAAGTTTTGCATTCTAGATAGTGCTCTTTTTTGGAAAATTCATGAAGTAATCTTATTCAGTTGTTTGTTAAAAAATGAAACTGACAAGACACTTCAAGATTTTCATGCAGGAGACTGTGGTGGACACCTCTACTGGAAATCGACTACAGATAAGATCTTAAAAGTTGGTTTCTATTGGCCAACCTTGTTTGCTGATGTGAAAAAATTGTTACCTCTTGCCATAAATGCCAAAAATTTTAGGGCAAGAGAAAACTATTACCTCTACCCCTGAAACCCATCTCTACTGAAAAACCATTCCAACAATGGGGTCTTGACTTCATTGGAGAAATCCATCCTCCCTCCTCTATCTAGCATAAATGGATCCTTATTGCCACTGATTACTTTACCAAATGGATAGAGGCCATACCTTCTAGACATGCCACAGATGCAATAATCATAGGATTCCTAGAAACCAACATATTATCCAGATTTGGTTGCCCCACAAAAATCATAACAGACAATGTTGCAGCCTTTAAATCAAGAAAGATGATCAGTTTTTGTAATAAATACCATATTACCTTAGGCCATTCCACAACCTATTATCCACAACGAAATGGACTAGCTAAATCCTCCAACAAAAGCCTTATCAACATTCTAAAGAAACTATTGGAAGAAAATAAAAAGACTTAGCATAAGAAACTAATAAATGCACTATGGGCAGACAGATTGACAACTAAAAAATCCATTGGCACTAGTCCTTATGAATTAGTCTATGGCATGGAGGCAGTATTCCCTTCATCATTGGGAGTTCCTGTTACGAAACTACTTCAAGAAGCTCAAGTCGAACCCAATGATATCCAAAGGAAGATTAATCAGACCATAAATTTATAGCAAACCAGAGAGGAAGTGTATCAGAGATCCCAAATATGGTAGGAAAAGCTCAAGAAGATATTTGATAGAAGAACCAAAGCAGAAGATTTCCACACTAGAGATAAAGTGCTAAGATGGGATTCCAGAAGAGAGGACAAGGGGAAACATGGGAAGTTTGATTTCCTATGGAAAGGTCCATACATTATCCAGGCTCTACAAGGAAACAATACATATTATTTGAAGAACTTTGATGGTACATCATCAGAAGAAGGACCAATCAATGGTCGAATGATAAAACATTACTTTGATCCTACCTATTAAGTTTACCATGATGATTAACCTGTACATACTATATCCTTGGTAATGTCACAGTTTTGATTGGACAATGACTTTTGAAGTTGAAGCCCGAAGAGAAGACCCTAAGCTTCAGAAGTATCATTGTCATACATATAATAAAGTAGCAGGGAAAAGAAGATTGCAGAATATAGTCAAAGTCATTCAAATGCCATCTGATCTACTGTTCTTGACTTTTCACCAGGAAAAGCCATCCCCAAGTGGAGCCAGTGTTAGACCCCTATACCAATAGGTGTCATATGTCATGATTGACTTGATGAGCTTTGTAATATGTTCATACCTTTTCTTGTTGCAAAGGTTTTCCATATTTTCAAAAAATCAAAAAAATTTAAAAATGCAAAGAGGGTATACCCTAAAAGAAAAATCAAAGGGTAAAAGAATAAAGATGGTCGAAAATATGAAATAAAATGAACCCCAAACAAAAAAGACCACGAAAGTGTGCAAGTCTAAATGCCACTAATTTTTCATTTTGTGTAATAAACAAATTGTGTGCAGCTTGTCACTTATGCCACAATTTTTTAAGAGTCAAACTATTTAAGCTTGGCTCATTCATCTTTCAATTTCATGTTGTAGAAATAGAGAATATAATATGACCAAACAATGTAATCCAGGCAGATAAGTAGATAGGTAGAGTAAATAAAAAGGAGCTCAACAGTTTAATCTGAGCCCTTGGATGTAATAAGTGTAGACTTAGATAGAAATCATTATGTAAAAGAAAAGGAAGTTGAAGAGGGTTTTCCATTTCAAATGCACCCTAATAAAGAAAAAAAAATGCTAGGTTAAAGTAGGTAGGGTAGGTAGATGATGTTGCAGGATCATGGGTGATGAATAATGTCTCTAAATGTGTTAATCTTTCACTTTTTAATCATAAGGCAAAGGCATACACAACATTGGAGACATCACAAGCAAAGCAAAGTCACAATGATTAATTCCCCTTCTCACTTTCCCTAATTATTTACTAACTTCCCCTAAGGACTGAGGTATTTGTTGAATTGGAGGGGCTCAGAGCATTTCTTTGACTTCTAGAGGGGCCAGACCCTCGGACCAATAATTTCAAAAGCCTAAGTACTTAAAACCATCATTCATTCATTTTCATAAGTCTTTTCCTAAGTAAAATAGGATTTTTCTTAGGAAAAACACACAATATGACATAAAACCCCTTTTTTTCCACTTAAGCCTAAGTTAAATGTACACTCTGATGTTTTACTTAGCGCTTTTTATCACATTGTTTCATATTAATTTATAGCTTATACTATATAACTCCCGAAAAACATTCACCCTTTCCCGTATTATTAAATATATATAGAAATCCCCAAAATATTATATATCCCGCCCCCGGTTAAATATAACCATAATCAGTGTTAAAATCGGATTAATGGGTTAATTATCAACTCATTAAGAAACTAAAACTCCCGTTGTATTAGCAAGGAATTAATTAACCCTCACGGTTAATTAAGAGCCTCCCCGACCTATCACAATCACCTCGATATGATTAATTATTTTTTAATTATATTGGGCCCACCGCAGTTAAAGCTTCGCCATATCACTCACCCGTCCCCCGTCCGATTGTGCTCCCCTCATCCGAAAACCATTACTGATATCGCGCCCCCCTTGGTGACCACGCAATCACCAGGCAGTTTTATTCCTATACCTCTGCCACGCGTCAGGCAATCAACGGTATTGCTAGCTCACGGCCAAATACCACCCGACCCCAAAAGCGGTGCGATACCTGACTGCTTACCGCCCTCCGCATATGACAAAGTGTCATGTCTGGCTTACATCATTCACCCGAAAAAATAAACAATCCCTGCCAACCTTGACTTTGTTTAATAAAACAAACAAATGTCATTTTCATTATTCTATATAGCAACCTGTGCTCCCATGCAAAGTGACGTCCCAATCAACTGCTAAAGCTTTCCAACCACCACCTGGTCAGAAAATTTGTAGTGACGCACTCCAGAACCTGTTATTCAACCTATCGTTGCACTATTCACTTCCCCATTACAGGTATTTATCCAATTTCCACATAAACCCTCCAAGTTTTGGTTTTACACTGAAAATTCCATAAGAAAGGGCCAAATTCAGTACAAGTTCAGACTTTGTTTCACTATATAGATCCCCAAACCTGTTGTTTGGCCTATTTTTCACAGAAAACCCAAATTCCATTTCTGAATCCATAAGAACCAAAAATGGAAACCCCTGTTGTTTGGAATGTCGCACCTCTCAATGCCCCTCATAAGGACCTAGACTATCTACCTCTTGCAGATAAAGACTTCCAAATAAAGGACCTGTCCACTAACCAGAATCACTCTAAGGTCTTTTGCCAATCCAGAGACAACTACCTAAATGGCTCAGACATCCTGGGACTGTGGGAATCCAACCTCCCCAGGTATTTCCTTCCCTCAGTCCATGTTTTCTCTGATATAATTCATCAATGCCAGGAAAACTATGATCCAAACCTAAGAGTTGTTATGTCCCCAAATCAAACAATTATTTTCCCCATAACAACTGCATCCATTAATGAAATGTTGCAATTTTCCCCTAGTCAAGCCCTAACTCCCCTTTCTATGGGATATTTACTTGAGAAATCCACTGAAATTCCCCAATTAGAACCCATTCGCATCTATCAGACCTTCATGTTAGAAAAACATCAGCCCAAAGGCCCCCCTCCTTATGTATAGACCTTTTTCACAGATATGGGTAGACTTATAGTGGATATGATATCTTTAATTATGGGATTTAACACTAGCGAATACGTTGATGAAGTAACCCTAATGTTGTTGTCAATTTTTACTCCTGGACAACCATCTGTTGTTAAGTATGACTATGCTTCCTACATTTCCAATAAGATTCATGATCAATTCCTAAGACTGGACAATGAAGTCTTCAAGTATACTACTTTCATCTATCATATTGTGTTGTATTATTAGTCAAAGAACTTCACTTTCCCTGTCAAGAAGCTTGACAGCAAAGGAAATCCCAGGTCTATCTTATTCTGGAGTCCCATTTTCCATAAGTACCTTGAGACCCCTTACACCTACAATGAGTTCATAGATCTATTTGTCCATCTAGCAACCACTTTGTTGACAGGAGTTTCCCCTCCTAGGATCAATGGTGATATGAAGAAAATCCTCTAGCTCTCCAAACTGTATGGGGTAGGTGATTGGTACCTATATAAGAACCATACTGAAATCAGGATCTATGGGTGTGAGTTCTTCCCCTTTAAGCTACCAAAGTATGTTCCAATGAGACTCTTTGCATTGGAATATTTCAGGCAAATGATAAATGCAGACCTAGTCCATTTTTGTAATGCCAACAAGAAAGCTCAACTTAGAATTAAGAACCAGCTAGGCCCTTTTGTCTGCAACACTAGGGAGGCATGGAAAGAAGCTGAAATAATTTTAGAAGATCATCTTAAGTTACAAAAGAGTTCTGGGTGGATACCATATGACCCTAACAACTTTATATGTGATAGAAGAATGGAGAACAGGTTGTCACCATACATTCACCATAGGATCCTAGAGATTGAACAGTTTGGAAATATGGATGAGTGGATAGAAGGGACCTTAGTAGAAAATCAGAGTGATCAGATCAATATTGAGAAAGTTATGAAAGATTTTAAGAAAACACTTGACCTCGATTCTTTTGGGCAGGAACAAATAATAGGAATTGGTGCATCTATTGCTAGAGCCTCTCAGAAAGCTTCACATGAAATCAGCACACCAGCTACAGGGTCATCAAAAGGCAAAGAGTTAGAAACTAGTATTCAAGTTACAGAGCAACCTACAATGTCTCAACAAACTGAAACTTTCAAAGAACAGGTCCAAATGCCAACTCCTCCAACTCAAACCAATGTGGAAGGACCTCCAAGTTTGCAGACTCCTCTGAATTAGGAAAGGAATAAAAAGAGAGACAAGAAAGTAGCTACCCCAGCAAGTGGACCCTCAGAGCAGCCTAAAACAAAAACGCAAAGGTTAAACCCCTTTCAGAGGAGGAATTTTTTGAAGAGAAAACAGATAGTCAGAGGAGAGAGGGAATAGAGAGCCAGCACACTTTTCTAGTGGGAGGAACATCCACTAGCTCACAGAGACAAGAGCTAGAAAGGTAGCAAAGTGCAGATGTATCATCTTTCAGGCCACCAATGAAAGATGCCTTAGATATCAAAAAATCATTTACAGAAATCAAAGCCAGGAATGATCCATTGAGGCTTCAAATTTACAATCAATATTTAAAAATGGCCCACACAAATCAACAGAGATTAATGTCAGCCTATGAAATTAAAGAGGGAAAAATGATAATGAGCTACTTCAAACCTAGAGTGCAACAACCTCAGTCCGTAGCAGATTATATCAGAACAAATTTGGAGGTCATGGCAAAGGATATTCATCCTATGGATCAGATTGAATTGCACACACAAACTGGAGAAATGGTCTATTCAACCTTGACTAGTAAGGAAATGATGGCCCATAGGTTACAAAATTATTTGGATAACACAACTGCCCAACTACACTTTAAGAAAGCCTCCTCCCAGGCTAAAGACAACAGAATAAAGTCTTTAGAAGAAATTATTATTGGATTGGGACATGATCCCAAAGATGTGAAGGGTATAGAAGCATTAATCAAAAAGAAAGATGAAGATATTGTTGCCTTGAGAAAGTAGCTAAACCTGCCTCCTTCAAGGCATCCATAGACTACTAAGGTTATAAAGTAGAAATATGAAGAAGAGTTGATGGATTTACTTTTAAATCTTAATGAGAGACTGAATGAGACTGAACAGGAACTAGAAAAGGCACTGAAGGACAAGCAAGGAGAGTCTACCTTTCAACCTCCTATGTAATACCAGTAGTCTCAATAGCAGACCCCTCTACACTTGGGACAGCATTAGCACCAAACATTCCACCAATCACAACAGAGGTGGTCACAGGTACAGCAACAGCAGGAACAGCAGGGACAACACAGGGCAGCAGTGCCAATTTAAGCACAGAGGACTTAATAAAGTCAATGAAGGACATGAAACTACAAGTTTCAGATCTAAACAGGTTAAAAGAACAGTTTGCTAAGCTGGAACGGAGTTATGATCTATCAAAGATAAATGTTGTAGAAAAAACAAGAGAGATTAAAACATTAGAAAATAAAGTGAAAACATTAGAAAAAGATCTCACGTTTGACAAGCCTCTGGCAGAAATCAAGAAAATTCTTTGGGCCGACATCACTCAATCCATAAATGATGTTTGGCCATCCATCCAAGTAATTTTTCAGCAGATTGATCTAGTGAAAACAGCCCAAGAATAAATTCAAAGGACAAAAGCATAGTTAGGAAAAATGCCTGAGGAAGCCAACGGGCTCATACATTTTTTAAATACTAGGAATAAGGAACAAATGGAAGAATTTGGCATCACATATAGAACAGAAACCATTTTGGAAATCAAAAGGGTATTAACCAAGAAAACTTTGATGCAAAACTTAGAGAGGAGATGTCATGACATGCAGGCGGAGATTAACGCTTTCATGGAGAAATTTGATGTTTTGCAGAGTAAAGGGCTACCAAGTCCTTTAGTGATTAATGACAGATTAATGAAGCATAGAGATTATGTAGATAAATTGAATAAATATGCAGGCAATCAAGCAAGTTCATCAACAAGTGCATCAGGAATAAAAGCACTCCCTACAGGCCAAGTTCTCTATGACAGCCTAGAGAACTTATTCTATGTCGAGCATGAGCTGAAACACTTGTTCCCAATTCAGCCCACATTCTTCAGGTATACAGAAACAGATGAAACCCTTAGAAAGCTTCAGAAAACTAGAATACCACAGCCAAAATGGTGGGAAGAAATGCTTGAAATTTTGTAATTCATCCTTGGTAAAAGATAAATTTTGATTTTTACTACAGTCAATGAGTGTAAAGAGGATGAAAAGAGATCAACAGGTAAAGAGTATCAGATGCAGGTAAAGTGTATCAGTAGGAAGATCAAAACAAAGCAGCCATCAAAAAATTACACCAAGGATAGCAAGAGGCCAAATCATAGGGCCTAACTCCAGCACATTATCAATAATGGGGACAGCAAACCATTCAGTTGCCTTGTCTGTTATCTACGAGCTCTTCTGGCCCTATTTTCTTGAAAGATATGATTAGTCATCTCAGTTTATATCTCACTTTGTTATGAGATATTTCATTGTAAAATTTTTGTATAAATACACCCCCATTCGGAGTATTGAGGGTGGATTCTTTGACATTGCTGTAAAATTGATATTTTGGAATAAAAAGTGTTGTTGGACAAATTTTTCATGGCTCGCTAGATGAAGGATTGATGTAAAGGACTTTTTAGAGGATTCATGTGTTGGACATCAAACAAATAAGTATCTTATATCTTATGTGTTAATGTTTTCTGGTTTATTATATTCATTATGTTCCATATCTTAGTATTAAACGAAAAAGAATAATTCAGAAAGTGCTTAAGTGCAATCTGTCTTCAATTGTTTTTGTTCTCAATGTTTTCTTCTGAACTATCATAAACAGTGAATTCTTGATTGCTCATCTTTCCTAGTTTATTCATCTTAATCGTTTAGTAAAGAATTCTTAATTTCTCTTTATTGATGGTTAGTCATGTTCTACTCTCTTAAAGCATGTTGAAGGATTCTTAATTGCCCTTTAACCCTTTAAGTCCACCCCATCTTTTTAAGTCTCTATTTGCTTCCTATTCAGCTATCTTGCCCTGTGAAGCCACCTTTTATTGAGAAACCAAATCCAGTTGAGCCATTTTCCCTAACTCCATTAGCCCAATGGACTAAACTATTCAATTCTACCCCTTTGCTATTGAACTTCACCAACAAATTCAAACAAAACCCCAAGCTCTAATAACTAGCCTAAAACCTTATCAAACAAAGCTAAAACTTAAAGAGAGAGCCCTCTCTCGATATAGATTGGCTAGATTCTGTATCTAAAAGATTGGTTTGTGGTTACCTCGGACCCCTTTCCCCTTCTTACAACTTCTGGGAAAATCTAAGTGATAACACAATAGAAACACATGCAATCATTCAATCAAAATGAACACAATATTTTTACTAGGGAACCCAGCTGGGAAAAAACCCTCCTCTATTTGTATTATATCATATGAGAAGAAAGATCTATTACAATCACAACTTCAATCCTTGAAGCTCAACCTGCAATGCAATATTGATCTCCTACTCTCTTGAAACTACTTTGAAAAATATTGAGCATGCACTCACTCTGCCTGCACTCACATTCCTATACTCACTCTTCCTGCACTCACTATGCCTACACTCATGTTCATGTACTCAATCTTCTTGAACTCATGTTCCTGCACTCGCGTTCCTACACTTGCTCTACCTGCACTCACTTTGCATGCACTTGTGCTTCTTGCACTCATTCCTATTTCCCTGCATAATTTTGAAGAAATTATCTCATCTGCTACATACAAACTCTGTACACTCAACAATATACAATTACAAATACAATTATGCCTTTTCCTTCCACTCAACTAGGAAATTTGAATTGCACACCTGACTAGGGTTATTGTTACTAAGTTGACTAGTTAACTGAAAGATCAGTGAGCTAACAACAATTACAACTACTCAACTAAACTCATATTGACTATATTCATGACTAGAGCTCATATAACTAGGTTTCACTAAATATAACTCCACTAGATAGCTAGATCTTAGAAATCAACTCATGCACAACTCTACTTCTAGCCCAAAAACTTGAATTGACAAACTTAACTAAGTAACTTGGCCATGTCACTCTTGTTAACTATCTGACAACTCATCCCGCTGAAGTGGAAATTCGAATTTCTCTTTGACTAAGGCACAAGTCAAATGAAGCCTTTTCTTGTTACAATTTAACATTAAATTTTGGCCTTTAGAAGCCTCCCTCCTTAACCCTAATCATTATGATTAGGAAGGTAATTAATCTAATCTACAAAAACTAAAAATTGTCAAAACTACTTGTGACTTCTTTAAAAAGAAGGGAAGTCTATGGAGGAAGGAGAGGAAAAGTTGTGAGGAGATTTATAACTCCAAAGGAGAGATCAATTTCGATGACTTTTTTTAATAATTCGAGGAATGTTGAAGGTATTATGTCGATTTCCATATATTTAATTGTTATTTAGAAGGTCTAATTGCTATTTATTGGCATTAGTAGTGACATTTGCGCAGAAAGTAGGTTTCCCACTCATGTTGATTGCTTGAAGGATTTTTATGTTGTCATTTAATGGATTTCCTCGGTTATTGTATATGACTTGATACATTGCAGTAGTTTGAGTTTTTAAACTGGTCAAAGGTCTTCGCAAAGACCTGCTATTAATATTTGAATGTTTTTATTAACAAAATCAGTCATTGTTTCATACAATCTGTATTTTTACATACCTCTTGCATTTTTTATTTCTATTTTCATAGCTTATGCTCTACAAGGTTTCTAGGCTCTAGCTTGTAATACTGACTAGCTCATTGTTAATGCAATTTTGATTTTTCTTTTTTTGATACTTATTAATCATTCATTTTAGTGTGAGTATCATGCTCCCAATGTATATATAGGTTTTATTTTTCTGTTTCTGCAATGTAAATATATCCATAAAATAAAATATCAAACATTTCCACTTTACATTGTATATATCAAGCAAACTATCTCATTATCTTGTTGTGATAACAAGATTCGAGGAGTCGTATAGTCTTTTCTCCTTTAAACAAAATATCAACATCTTTTGGTGACCACACTAGGGAGAAAAAATAATTTTTCTCCTTAGTTTGTCATTTTGTTAAGCATGTGCTCTCTTTTTCAAATTCTAGTTAAGAGTTTGCTTGGCATCTTTGTCTAACTTTTGCTAGTTCTTCTAATGAATCCTCTCATGGTCATGTCATTAAGTTCTTAAATTTTTGTCATTTGGTAGGAGTTTATGACCTTCATACTGCCTCCCATCTATTTACTCTGACCCTTTTCGGAGAGGCAGCAGACTACTACCCTGATATTTTTGGGCTAGCCCACTTTGATAAATTCATCTATGATTTCCCCCCTTCACCCGAGCCTCCACAACCCTTGTTATGGTGTACTTTCTGTGATGATACTCATGATCCTTCAACTTGTCAATTCTCATCAAAGTTAGGAAGCAGTACAAAGTAGAAAGAGACAATATTATCGCTTCTTATGGGTTCCAATATGTAGATTTTGAAATATTTTCCAATGGGTTCCAATTCGCAGATCTTGAATTTGCATCCCCTATTGTTTATGAAGAGGCTACTTCTAATCCCTACCTAGTTTATTTAGAAATCTGATGGTTTTCTTATTAAGTAATATCATGGTACAATCTGGGTACCGAAACTGGCCCACCCAACAGAGAATTTCCTTGGCAGTAATACCTCTCAGTTTCTAATAAATCTCCTAGACGAAACCCCGGATAATTCTTCCGGCAGCTACTCAGCACAAATGTGCCCCAGAAACCCCAGCATCACCCTCTCTCTGGACTGCATCAACCCCTCTCTGCCCAATGTTGTCCCTGCATCAACCCGAATGGGTTTGTGTCAGCCTTAGGAGGCCCTACGTCAGCCCTCAGGTCCTCTACGTCAGTAACGCTGGCCTCTCTGAGGCTCTACGTAGCTCCTGACTGCCTCTGTGTGGCCCTATGTGAGCCCTAGTTGGATCTGCATCATTCTCCCCGACTACTGTGTTGCTCTCCTGACACTATCTCTGCCTCTCTATCTCTCTCTACTCAAATTCCCCTCAGCTGCATCTCTCAATCACTAATTCTATCTCTCTTAGCAAACCCTGCTCTAAAGAATAGAATGACTGATCACTTTGGTGTGTTCTCCAAGTGACCCTCAAGCCTCCTTTTATACTTTTCCTATTGACATATCGATGGTCGAGATTAAGTCCCTAATCAATGGCTAAGATTAGATCTGTCTTGATCCATGTCTTTTAGTCCTACCACTGCCACTGCTGCATCTGTATGCTAGCTCCCTCTGCATCCGTGCTACTACTGGTCCTTTCTCCCAACACTGCATTCGCACTGCACCTCCTCTCATCATGTTGCATCATGTTGCCCACTACTGCACTACAACTTAGTTACTAAGAAGTAAGTAACTAATCTACCAATCTAACCTACCTGTTGGGCTAGAGACACCCATTGATTCTGAAGCTCCCTCTGTCGCTGACAAGTTCTCCCTCTATGACCTCTGCATTATTGCTAAAACTCTTTGCATCTCACACCGTTGCACACCTCTCTATGCCATCCTACACTAGTGCAACACTCATGTGCCTCTTGCATTGCTGCAACCTGCTATCCTCACGTTGTCTCAGGACTCCTACACTGTAGCTCTCTCTACAACACCATCCACATCCATCTCTACCCAACTCAGTCAGTCCTGCTACTCCTCTTCGGGGTTCCCATAGCAATGTCTAATCCAATAGGCTGGGTGCCTCGAGGATCCTGCCCCTCATCGCCTGTAGTCCACCTGAATATAGCTCGATGTCTCCCCACTTCCGCTCAAGTGGTGCGTGTGCACTCATGGCACAGTCATCATCTATCAAAACTTCCTTGTCTGCCTGTGTTGGCGCTGCCTTAGTCTCGAAAGTCTCTCCCTTACGCTTCTTCCTCAAACACTGGGTCGCATGATAACCCATCTCCCTATAGTGCAAGCACTTGAACTTGGAGAGATCTTACTTCTTTCACTTCTCCTGCTTTCCCTCAGATGCTAGGGCCACATCTTCCTCCTCTTGCTTGACTTTGATCCCTTTGTTGCTACTACCCGTCTTTGACTGTCGTCTAATCTCTTCCTGTTGAAGAGCTGCCCACATCTCGTCCCAAGGTGGGAGAGTCCCTCTGCCCAATATACTCTAGACAAATACCTCCCAGACTTCTAAGACAGCATCCAGGGCTATCCTCACCATTAGCTCCTGATCTAGTGTCACCTCTATAGCAGTCAACTGATCTTAGATCTCATTCAGTCCTCTAAGGAAGGTGTCAATCGGTTCTGCCTTATTCATCTGATATGACCTCAACTAATTCTCAAGCAACATTCTTCTCTGCATAGAAGTATGATGGTACAAATTCTTGAGAGGCTCCCACATCTCAAATGTCGTTTCCTTCTCGACTATGTGTGGTACTACATGATCCTTGACCCCATCAAGGATGATGCTCTTGGCCCTTGCCATTTCCTCCTCATACTTGTCATTATCATTGGGGTCGACTGGGACAACTATTACCTTCAAGGCAGAGTTCTTGAAATGATTCCTGTCAAGTATAGATAAGATTTTGGCCTTCCAGACCGTGAAGTTTGACGCTCCGTCTAGTCTATCCTGGTCTCTTACTTTGTGTAGTGCCATGATGCTCCTCTACTTCCCTCTTGGAAGTTCTATGTTCTACTCCTCTAAGTATCTACTTCCCATCTGGAAGTTCCCTTCTGGACTTCCTCTGAGTCCTGATTTCCCTGCTGGAAATCCTTCTGCCACTGTCGAGATGCCCCCTACTCTAATCGTCTTGTACAACCACACCATTGATCTGGGTTCCTCAGCTCGATACCCTCATAGCAACTCCTCTAGCCTTTCTCTGTCAGGTATTGTTCTAACTACAATACCTCACCAACTCTACTCTGCAATATTCCCACAGCCTTCTAAACCCCAACAACCTAAAGGTGAGAGCTCCTAGGCTCTGTGCAATCCCGGCACCAGCAACCCGACCTCCTCAACCAACTGCATTAGCCTTCCTAGCTACTTTGTGGCTCTGCATGAGGCTCCCTTTACCTCCTTAGTTTTTGTGCTACCTCTTCTCGGCTCACCCTTGATGATGCAGGTACTGTGTCACCCTTCCCTTGTTGTTGCTCTTTTAAAAACAGCTTATGTCACCTCAGGACAACTGTGTTTTGCTGCTATTGCTCTGCTCGGTAGATGTCCTTAGTCCTCCTATGATCTGCAATCATGCTGCTAATACCATGTTGAATTTTCTAAGTTTCCTTAGTTAGAAACCCTCCATGCACTTCATCTGATTTATTCCTACCTAATTGTTATTTTACTTAACAAGTGATTTACAATGTAAATACTGAAAATAAACACTAGTGCATACTCAACATATTACAGATCAGCAACTAAAGGAAACAAAAACAATCACACCATATGACACCATTATTTTTGGACTAATGTCCCTAGAAAAACCTAATGTGGGAAAACGGAGCAGCTATCGGGTTTCCTTCTTAAAAAATATCAGAGTACAGTCTAGGTGTCGAAACTGGCCTACTCGATAGAGAATTTCCTTAGCAGTAATACCTCTCATTTTCTGACAAATATCCTAGCTGAAACCCTAGATAATTCTTCCGACAACTACTCAACACAAATCTACTCTAGAAACCCCAGTGTCAGCCTCTCTCTGGACTGCGTCAGCCCCTCTCTGCCCAACGCTGGCCCTGTGTCACCCTAGATGGGTCTGTGTCAGCCTTAGGAGGCATTGCGTTAGCCCTCTGGCCCTCTGCGTCAGCAACGCTGGCCTCTCTAAGGCTTTGCACAGCTCTCGGCTGCCTCTGCATGGCCCTGCGTAAGCCCTGACTGGCTCTGCATCACTCTCCCTGCCTATTGCTCTCTTGGCACTATCTCTGCCTCTTTATCTCGTTGTACTCAAATGCCCCACAGCTACATCTCTTGATCACTAATTCTATCTTTCTTAGCAAACCCCGCTCTAGAGAATAGAATGACTGATCACTCTGGTGTGTTCCCCAAGTGACCCTCAAGACTCCTCTTATACTTTTCCTGTTGACATATCAAAAGTCGAGATTAAGTCCCTAATCAATGACTAAGATTAGATCTAGATTGATCCATGTCTTTTGGACCATTCTAACACAATTTCATATTAATACACATTAATATTTTATTTTCCCTAAGTTTAAAATTAGGGATTCCATTAAAAATATTAATTATTTTAATATCTCCTTAACTGTTTAGAATCTGCCCAAACCCTTTATGGGTATTGGATATCTCATGTGCCCCAAACTCTCCACCAAATTTCATGGCTAGAGCACATTCGATGATACCCCAAATCAACAATATATTTTCATTTGATAACTCTTTCCTAATTAAATATCTAATTTCATGTATACAATGATTAGAGTGAAACTCAAGCCAAGCCCAAACTTCATCTTCTTGAAGATGATGTCATATATGAAAACTTTGATCAAGGAGTGCTAAATATTGATGATGAGGATACCCTTCTTGACCTGCATGACCAATCTTTTTCCTCATCTTCTAATGAAGAGGTTCCCACTCCCGATCTTAAAATGCCTCTCATCCCTTAGATACCAATGATAATGATCATGATCTTAATGCTAATCTCACCCTTCCTCATCATAATGATAATGTTATTTTTCATGATTATTGTTATCACTTAGAACTAAAAGTTTGATGCATATAATTGTCTGTCCTAGTCTGAAGACAAAGGTCTGTGTTAAAGTTGATTTCATTTTATTTTTCTCACTTAGGATTTGGAGTTTTAAAAGTTTTTAACATAAATCATACTCCACTCCTATTGGTTCTCCTCCACCCATCATTGTTCCATAGTCATGTCTTGTCTTATCCAAGTCACCGTGTCTTTTAGTGATTTCGCAGAGTAATCTCATTTGCCAACTTCACAGCGCAATCATGGTTTAGCAGTTTCGCAGCGCGTCATGATTAGGCAGTTTCGCAGCGCATCATTAAAATTTATAACTAACAGCACTGCGAAATCATGGATTCGTGCATTTTGCAGCAAATCTTTCCTGAAATGTCAAGTCCGTAGGTGAGTCATCATTCATGTCTACTCATGTCAGTCTGTGTACCTCTTGTATCATGTTTGAACGTTCATTTGCCACTACTCCACCAATAGACTGTTGATATGCACAGAAATATCATTCCCAAGAGATTTTACCGTGCACAGACCTTAATGATGGTCGTAAGTGATGCATGAGTGACCAGTCTGCCTGATTATGTATTGAATTGTTTCAATTTGAATTTCAAGCGAGGCTGAATTAAAAAAGGAGCTGAGTCACCATCTCGACCGGAGCTGTTAGAATTTGGGTGTGAAGATCTCAAAGGAAAAATGGAGAGAAAAGATTACAGATCCGGTAAATGTCAGAGGAATGAACCTGAAGGCCTGGACATAGCGTTGAGGGATGAAGGCGTGAAGAAAGCGTTCAAAGATGCCGGGTGCTGGAACTTTTGCAAAAAGCTACAAGGAGGACATGCACAGGTAACTAAGGAATTTGTGCTAAACTTCACTGGTTTGAATTCAAAAATAGCCATGCTAGAAGTACAGGTTTCTCCAGAAGTAATAGCTGCTGTAACGGAGATCCCAAGAGGACGGGAAGAATGGTTTAAAAATTTTAAATTTGATATGAATCCTTGTAAGGAGTTTTTAAAGGAGGCATATGTAAATGAAGACTTAACAAAAGCAGTGCCCAGAAATTATGTCAAGGAACATTATGCTCTTCTTCTCACCTGCATACAGAAATACTTGACCTGTGAAGGAAGGTACAATAAGGTCTATTCTTACCATTTTAAACTGCTCTTGCATTTCACTGGGAAGGTCTCCATAGACATTCCTTTTTATTTATTTCGCATTTTGAGTAAGATGTGTGATAAGGTGCAGTTGAGGAAAGAGGACTGTGAAACCTCTTTATTTCATCATGGTTTGATTAAGTTGTTAGTTTTAGATGGCCTCCAAAATATAGGCAGAGACTGGAATTCGTTTATTTTCATGGCTGGATTCCAAAGCAAGACTGGCCTTACTCCACAACCAGCTAGAGAATTCACCATAGCTGAGCTTCAAAAAGAAGTAAGAGCTAAAAAGCAAACCAAGTCACAGCTTAGAAAACCAGTGAAGCCACTAATCATTCAAGAACAACCTCAGCAATCAACAAAGGAAAAAACTCAGGGTAAGAAGACTGTACCTAAAACAAGCAAATCTGAAGCAGTCTCAAGGGAAGGACAAGAAGCCAAATAAATAAGGAAAAGGGTAAAGCTATAGCTGTTGAAGAGTGCCCAATGTCTAAGGCAAGCTTGAATGATTTATTACAGGCCATTGAATTCGAACAGTCTGAACAAGTTCAAATTGATTTGACACAGTCACCGCAAGAAGGTAACAAGAAGTCTAAAGCCTCAAAAAGGCTTAAATTCGATGAGCCAGGTGAAGAATTTATTTTTAAACCCAGAAGACCTATTACAAGGAAGCAAGTAAAGGAAGCGCTACCAAGAACAGAGGAAACTAAGAAAGTTAGGCAAAAAGATACAAACAGAACAGTCATCACATCTCAAGGAGATTATATAGCAGCCATGAAGAGCCAAATAGAAGCAGCTGAAGATGAGATTAACCAACTGAGCAAAGCTGCTAGAGACCTGAAGGCACAGCTAGGCCAGTTACATACTAAATGAATTTTCTTTTCAGGAAAGGTTTTGTTCCAAATTTTTGATAATTTTGCTTAGTCTTATTATTTTGAAGACATGTAAATCCCTGTTATACATATGAAAAACCAAAGGGATTTTTTGGCAATCAGATGTTTGGGTGATAAAGATTTCAGGTCAAAAGCAAGCTGTTTAAATAAAACAGCAGTTTCGTAGCGCGCTACGAAACTGCTGCAGGTGATGATTTTAATGCAGACCGGCCGTTTTGTATTATGAACGGGAATTTTGAAAGAGAGACACCTTAAGGGTACACAAGACATCAGATGGAGCTACAATAGCCATTCAGACCAAAACAAGTGTACATTTAAAAAGGTGAAATATTTTAACCTAAGTCTAAATTTCTGCTATAAAGCCCCTTTATCACCGTTCAAAAGGCATTTAATGAGTTGCATACAAGGAACTTTTGCCTGCACACATGTCCATCAATGCAGCCTACAACACATCAAAAACGTGGCAGTGTTCCATATCTTGGGTTATTAAAGGCTAGAAACATGCTGTTATACATTCGAGCAAATTGAGGAAAACAGGGACCGAGAAGCAGGGGACATCTCCTAATACTTTTGGGCAGTTAAAGATTCAGCGTTCAAGGTCAATATGGAGTATTAAATATCTAGCTTATCCAAATTGAAAGAGGACCAGGTGTCAAAGAACAAGGAGAAGCCACTATGGCATGGAAAATGGAGTTAGAGTCATAGTTGATTTAAAACTTTTTAAAATTCCAGTCAGCACTTTATTGTATTTAATAGTTAGTTAAATAGCTAATAGGTGTCATTAGAGATAGCTTTCGAGTTATCAAATTCCCCTCATGCTGGAGGAGGAAGCTCGAATTAGTTAGAATAAGGATTCTATATATAGTTGAAACAACAATGTAATGAGGGTTGGAAATTTTATAACAAAAGTACTGTTTTGGCTTATGTAAAGACCATTTTAAGTAATATAAGTTGTCTGCTTTTCTTCTCAGGATTCATGAAGGATTTCCATGTTCAGAATGTGTGATTTGTTCTTTCCTTAATGTCTTTTACAGTTGCATAGATGTGTAATCACTCAGAATTCACTGATTGTGCTCTGATTTCCTGTATACATTTATGAACTGTGGTTTTCTATGAGTTGTGTTCTGAACATCTAAATGCTAAGTTCCCTGACTTCTATGTAAAGGCAGTGTCATTTTTTACTGAAGTATGATTGACTCCATAGGCCCAATGGAAACTTATGTAATGTGTATCCAGCCTTCATATTTGTTAATGTTATTCCACAAGAGTTAGCCATCTTATTATTAGTCAAAATCAATAACCCTTTGAGAGAGCCCTCTCAGGCTAAGGAGGTGAAGCCTTAGTCAAAAGATTGGTTTGAAATAGTTACTTAGAGTCAACCTGACCAGCAGTCTATCAGGATCTGATTTTGAGATAACAGATTGTTTCCAAACCCTTCGATCTCTTTGAAGATTTTTCCACTTCGCATCGTTCCACTCATTAATGCATGTGCATCACCCATTTTTCACATAACAACATCTTAATCCAGGTATTCAAAGACTTGATGTACTTACCTTGCAGTCCTTTGACAAAACGTCTTTCGACTTCATTGTAGCTGACAGTTGTATCTATCACAAATTTAGTGATAAACCCTCCTATTATCCAATCCAACCAATGATCTATAGCCCACACGATCTTATCTTCAAATGCCTCTAACCTACGTACTCACTCCGGAGTCCAAACTATCGGTTGATCAAGCTTGCACCTTCCCCTGTTGTCTACTAGCCTCGTGATCCAAGCATATAATTCTGAAGAGAACGTCGCGAAGAAGACCTTGTGGATTTCTGTATATATGAAGTGATACAACCACCTTCTCTCAGATATCTGCGGAGTTTTGTTTTCTTGTATTACGAACTCATGCAGCTTCTGATCCAACCAATCTTCAAGTTCTTTCTTTTTAGGGTTCCAACATCCTGACATCAAAAATCCCTTAGGCAGATCCAAATCCTAGTAATGGAACCATTTGTTGGCTTATGGGGCCTGACCAAGGTTCAAAAATGTTTAGCCAAACAAATCCCAACACTACCGGCCCTTTCGGCAATAGTCCGTGAAGCGCGAATTGAAGTCTTACTTGAGGTAGTATGGGACGGTGCTGGAACTAGGTTTCCGCACCCTAGGGATGTCTTAATGTGGTCTGGGTTTGCATGGAGCGATCCTACGTGCGGCATTGCTTTTCGCAGCTGTCTTTACAGGGTGACTACCTTAATCAAGCGCGAATGCAATTTACCCATTGTTGTGCTTATTATTAATATAGATCTTTGGCTACTTACGAGGTTACAATACTTTTAATTATTATTTAATATAAACAAACATGTGTGTAATCATAAATTAGCAACAGATGCATAAACTAGAAGTGAGAACATATTCCAGAACCAAATTATCTTTATTAATGCCTTTATCTGGTTGCAATCAACTTCCTGCCTTACGGACACAGTTGCAGGGGTCCGCGCACACAGCTGCAGACTCTAACCAGGCCTCCACGCACACAGCTATAGAGCCTCTATCTCCTATTACAACCCAACTTGCACTTACAGGCTCATATCTACTATCACGTTCAAACACCCATATCACTTCTATTACCAAAAAGCTACCTTACACTTAGAGCCTTACTCTTATTTATACATTGCCATGGTCCACGAACCATGGGCAGGACAACACATTCTAGATTAACCTATACTATTTTAGGGCGGACTACCCTTGGACTTAACCCATTACACTTCACACTCTGCGCACTTCGCGGAGCTTTTATAGTACAATACCCAAAATGTGGGCTTCAAGCCCCAAAACTATTACGCGGGGGATCCACTGCCCAACACCCCACAAAATACAATGTATATTATGTCCACTATGTGGTTCTTATGAAGAAGGATAGTGTTGTTGATAAACCCCATCATGATTATGTATTTGGATCTATCCAATACCATCATATGTCAATTATTTTTCTATTATTTGATCCTCTCACTTACTAAAGCAGTACTGAGATCTCGTGTACTATCGAAAAATGGAAAACTAGTCTTTGTGACTTGATAGTTTTACCCATTAGATGACCAACTAATTCTAGAGTATGATGTTCCCTTTATAGCTTGTGATGTGGATGTATAATGGGACTATGTTGCGATTATATGTTAGGTACTAAAATGTGATGAAAAATCTATCCAATGAGTATGCAAAATAATTATATTGAAGATATCCTTCAAAAAAAGGTGTTGAAGAAGATATTGTAGTAGAGCTAGTGCAAGGTATCAAAGAAATGATTTAATGTATCCATATGATCGGAGGATCCTAAGTCCAAAATCAATTTATTACACGAATAAATATCAATCAAATATTTATCCATACCTTCATACTCTAGTTGCTTGTCTTCAATATTATTCTTGACATTTTCTAGAATGTAGTCATCTATATTACGCTACTAAAGTTCCCATGCCATCTTATCAATTGTCTTCACCATATAAGAAAATCTCTTGATGGAACACCTTATTGTAATATATGAACTTTGTTATCTCCTTCTTATATTTTTCTCCCTCGGGAATCTTATTCTCCTTACCAAATTGAATGCTTTCTCCATCCATATGATCAAGATCCTTTCTTTTCTTCTTTCCTTTCTTCTTATCATCCTTCACTGTCAAAACACAGGGTGGAGAACCCTTAACATCACAAATTATTATCATCTTATTCTTCTCATGTATTAAGGAATTAATGAAATAATACAAATATGACATCTTCCATTTCTTATTTATGGAGATTTTAATTGTATGGAAAGAAGAGACAAAGACAAGATATTTAGAACCTAGTTTAGAAAGTATAGAAAGGATAAGTTGTTCCTCCTTCCTATATGTCACACAATATTTTAAATCTATCATTAGAGCCTTGAATATTGAGAATATGCCCAATAGGGTCTCAAAATGGTTTGTATCTATAGAAATCAACTCATTCTTTAAATGTTTTCCTCTCATCTCATCTTGCTTTCCAAACAATCCCTTTAGTTTTCTCCAAATTCACTAGTACAAAATGTCTAATTAGTTACAAAAAAATACTAAAATTTGTATATAAATGACCATTTTTCAGTCAGTGACCAATAGTAGCTAATTTACAGTATCTTATAATGCAACCAACTTTTAGTCATTTGTAACTTAGTCATTAATTGGTTGTCTCAATTTTATCCTCTAGTAGTATATTTAGTCATTAATTGTCACAATTAATGACCAAATATACAACAAAATATATTACTATATGATCATCTAAGAAAACCAATTAATAACCAAAGAAATATGGGCAAAATGTTGTTCATGTTATAAGATATTGTAAATTAGCTAGTAATATTCATATATATGAAAATTTTAGCCATCGTTTGAAACCAATTAATGACCAAAGAAATATGAATAATTTTTTGTAATGTTATAAGATATAGCAAATTAGCTACTAATAGTCATATATATGAAAAATTTTGTCGCCATTTGTAATCACAAATTTATCATTTGCAGTATTCATTTTTTTGGTAGTCTCATATTCATTATATAAACGACTAATTTAGTAGTTTATATTAATTTCATTTACTTTCATTAATAATTATTATAAACGAATAATTCAGTCGTATTTTCATTTTAATTGTGTTCATCATTAATCAATATGAACTATTAATATTCTAGTTTTAAATTGATTTTATGTGTTCATTACTAGTCAACATAAATTAATTAGTATGATTTTATGACTAAATTTTAAAAAAAATGCCATACAATGTACATGTTCATCTAATGTGAAAACACAAAGTTACATATGTTTCTTATAATACTAAATAATATCAAATACAACTATAAATAATTTCAACCATGCCAATTATATTATATGAAATTTCAAGTATGACAATATGTGTTTTCAACTTAATATTGGTTGGAGTACATTTCACACGTGAAATAGTGTTTCATCACTTCAAAACATTATCATTATTTTTCCAAGACATTGTAGGTGAATTCACAAACTCTAAAGACTTGACCATCACTCTGTATGTGTGTGTCTCATGTGATATATTGGCTTTAAGGGCATCACTAGACTAGTTCTCTTCTCTCTCTTTCTGCTTTTTTCACTTTATTGATATTGTTCTCTTTCTTCAATTCCTACTTCTTATCAACAATATTGAGTTCATCTTCTGAAAATAAAAGAAGATGCAATGCAAAGTATAATACATCAAAGATGATGAACACTAGAATATAAATTAAAGTAGACTATAAAGTGTTGGAAATAATAATGAGAGGGGGGGGTGAATCAGTATTATCACATTAATAAAACTTTTTCATTTCCAAACTCTGATTCATATATGCTACTTCCACAACTTCTTATGATGAGTTTAATTGATCTTCAATGAGTGCATTAGAACATTATCAACCATATTATCAGTTAACAGATGCAGTAACATAGAATAGATCATCACACATATGGCACACACATGAACACCATGATATAAGGTGGAAACCCAATGCGGGAGAAAACCACCTGCTGCAAGTCATCTCAATCTTCTTCTTAATAAGAAAATCCTTTTACAATATTTGTACTGGTGCAGTCTTAAACCAGTACGGGAGCTACAACCCCCTTTGCTCCTGTACTAGCCGATCCATTTACTAGTACGCAGGCTGCTACCTGCTACAATGCTCCAACGGTTCCCCTTTGCTTTTGTACTAGCTTAAGTACTAGTACGTAGGCATCGGCCTACAATCTTCTCTCCTCCAGGTACCACGTTTCATCAATTTTCATACTGGATACACTGAAGCACAACACATAATCTGAAAGGCCACGTTTCATCCAATTTTCATACTGGATCCATAAAAATCAAATGATCATCAAGTACCAATAAGTCACCCAGATAACCAGATCCACAATAATAGTAAACTAAACCCAGAACACCTTCTGTGGCATCCCCTATGGCGCCTCCTGCGGCACCTCCTACGACGTCTCCTGCGGCGCCTCCTGTGGCGTCTCCTGCGGCGCCTTTTGTGACGTCTCCTGCGGCGTCTCCTGTGGCACCTTCTGTGGCGACTCCTGCTACGTCTCCTGCGGCGCCTCCTGCGGCGACTCTTGCGGCGCCCTCCTACGGCGCCTCCTGTGGTGACTCCTGCAGCGCCTCCTGTGGCGACTCCTGCAGTGCCTCCTGTGGCGACTCCTGTGGCTACTCCTGCAGCGACTCCTGCGGCGCCTCCTGCGGCGCCTCTTGTGGCGCCTCCTGCGGCGACTCCTGCGGCGCCTCCTCCGGTGCCC
>APFE031325495.1:105887-123685 GCA_000404065.3 Pinus taeda | reverse complement strand
CCCATAGAATCCCTCTATTGTTATTTTTGTGCCTTTATATTATTATTGTTAGGTCGGCTTGGTTATATTGTGACTCCTAAGACTCCTATATATAGAAAGGAGGTTTTTTCATTTGAATCATCCAAGAATTATTCATTTGTGTAATGTAAATGAGGTTTCCCCCTTGAAGAGGCTGAATTCTAAGGCTTTCATCTATCTTTTCTATCTTTTTGTGATCTGGTTTCATAACAGCAAGACTCACAATGTCTTCATTGGCTGTCGTGATCCCTACACTTCCAAGCTCATCCCTACAAGTGGTGAGATTGTTCAAATACGTAGAGATCGTGTCGCCCTTTTCACACTTGATTTTCCGAAGCTTGTCTTTCAGCGCCAGTGTCCTCTAGTTGCTACTATTCTGATATATATCTTTCAATGTTTTCCACATCGAAAACAGTGTCTCCTTCCCATGGAGACTCGAGACTATGTGGTCTCAAACTCCCTCCAGAAGAATTCTCCTTGCTCTAGCCACACATTTCTTCCATTCCACCAATTCTGTAACATTAGCTGCTGCCGGCTTGGGGAATTCTTGATCAATGAAGTCCTTTAGACCGTTGTCCTCTAATACTGCTTCCATGTGATCCTTCTAGGCTATATAATTCAAGCTACCATCAAGGGCATCCTCGAGTCTTAAACTGTTGAACGCCATTGGTGAAATTAAGATGTGATAAGAACTCGATTTCTATATTCAAGAACCTCAAACTTCAAACTTCTCCCTTATTGTATAATGTTCTCTCCTTTGATCACCTTTGCTCTGATACCATGTAGAAATTCCCACTATGGATCAACAAATTATGTAATATACTAAAGCAAAATACAAGATCTGCTTCTACAACAAACTTTGTGGAAGCTTAATCGAATATGAGAAAGATCAATGAGAACACATATAACTGAGAATGAGAAATCAATCACACATAACACAGAAGAATTAACCTGGGGAAAGCCTCAGCCTAAAACCCCAAACTTTGTATGAAGTGGAAATATGTTCAAGTTACAAAAAGAATCGTCTCACAAGCTATCCTGCTCTCGCTGCAATCAAACAATACTGCTCATAGACAGCCAAAGGCTCTCACAACCTTCTCCACTTCCCTCAAAGCCTCCTATTTCCTTGTGTAGTTTTTCCTGGGGTCCAGTGCTTCCACTTCTGTGAATTCCCAACCCACACTACTCACTTGGCTCAGAAATAACTGCACAAACCTGAAGGAGATAATTCCTTCTACATGGATGAGTTTCCTATATAGGAAAAATCTTCCAACTGATAGTACATTGTCCCTTCCTCTGATCTCAATTGGGTCTCTGACTGAATTGAAATGCATGAGTTATTTATGAGAGAATATTCAGTTATCTGGAGAGCAGCAGTTACATGCATGTAAGCATTAACTAACTGAACTCACAATTAATTCAACAAACTGTTTGACTTAATCTAACTGGACTTGAATGAGTTAACTGAGCGAACTAATTACAACTCAATATTACAACTCATCCTTATCTCTTTAACTGATGGATAAATTCCTCAATCAATGAAGAAACTGTTGCATGTCCCCACATAGACTTCATGTTTTATTTTCTACAACTAATTAACTCAAGATGAATTAATTAATTATTTGACAAATAGCTACTAAGATCAAATTCGAATTTTACTTCTCAATTTTAGTTCAAGGACTAACTAAAATTGGAATCTAACCCGAAATGCTATTTTTAGCACTTCCATTTTTCATTCCTTATTGCTATGTCCAACACTGGTACCCAAACTGATATTTATAGTAGTGTTATTTTTAGCACTTCTATTTTTAGCATTTCTTGTTGCCATTTTCAACACTTTCTGTAATGATTTGTTTATGATATGATGCCTCATAGAATTATTAGTCTGACTTCAAATGTCATATAGTTTCTTTTGCACTCTTATTTGAATTAACCCTACAATGTTGCTTTGTTTTCACTAAGGTGAATTCATTTTCGATTTTTCTTTCCTATCATACCATATAAGGGGGCTCTTAAGGCCCTAAGTCTTTGAGCCAAAAACCTATATGAAGGCCATGCACAGGAATTTTATCAAATTTCCCTCAATTTCCATTGCAAATCCGTCACAAACTAATATTTTAGTGTATTTATCATCATGATATTTTCGAGTAGTCAAAGACCTTGAGTCCTTATCAATTTTTCTGTGAAGAATTTTCTTTTTCACCTAGGCATCTAGAATTGTACATTTATGTCTTCTTGGAAAACTTATTTTAATAGCTCTTGATTATTTGATTTCTATGAAAGAATTTCACTGTTAATATAAAAGCCACATCTGTTGGGCATCCATTTTTAGGGTTCTATTATTATATACATTCGACCTCGCTTGAAAATATGACTTTGCTCTACCATCGAAATTGACTATGTGAATGCATACGTTGTTCTTGTTCCTTGGTTCAATTATTTCCCTTTTTGTTTTATGTTAACATCCAGGGTCTTGTTCTTAAGTTGATGAGTGTTACCCTATAGTGCCATGCTTGTGTGTAATAAGCTCTATCTCTCTCTCTTTAAAATTTATATATGTGCAATAGGGGAAGAGACAAGGTGATTAGAAGAAACAAGGTTGTTTTTGGGTATATAATGGGACGATTTTATATGTCAGGAGATGCATTTATCTTTGATGCACTATGGTTATAGCATGGTTGTGTTATGTTTATTGATGGCCAATATTTATGACATGAATTAATCAAAGAACAAACAACAAGGCCTAGTGGAATGGTAAAGAGGGTCTCGCCTATTAGTGTATAAAATTTGATTTAATTTTGGCCTTTAGAAGCCTCCCTCCTTAACCCTGATAATTCTGATTAGGAATATAATTAATCTAATCTGCCAAAACTGAAAACTGTCAAAACCACTTGTGACTTCTTTAAAAAGAAGTGAGTTCTATGAAGGCAGGAGAGCAAAATATGTGGAGAGAGTTCTAACTCCAATGGAGAGATCAATTTTGGTCACTTCTTTTAATAGTGCAAGGAATGTTGAAGGTATTTTGTCTATTTTTTTTTGTCTTTTAATTATTTTCTAGGAGGTATGATTTCTATTTATCAATGTTAATAGTGAATTTTCTGTAGAAAGAAGGCTTCCTGCTCATGTTGATTGCTTGAAGTATTTTTATGTTGTCATTTATTGGATTTCCTTAGTTTTTGTACATGAGTTGATACATTATAGTGGTCTGAGTTTTTAAATTGGTCAAAGGTCTTAGCAGAGACCTGTTGTTGAGATTTGACTATTTTTATTAATAAAATCAATCATTATTTCATACAATCTATATTTTTACATAACTCTCGCATTTTCTATTGTTACTTTCACAGCTTATGCTCTAGAAGGTTTCTAGGATCCGGTCTATAACCTTGACTAGATCATTGTTAATTCAAGTTTGATTTTATTTTATTTTTTAATACCTACTAATCATTAATTTCATTATGAATATCATGCTTCAGATGTATATATCAGTTTTCTTTTATGTTTATTCATTGTAAATATGTCCATATTAAATAAAATATCAAACATTTCCACTTTACATTGTATATACTAAGCCAACTGTCTAATTCTCTTATTGTGATAACAAGGTTTGAGGAGTGTACAAATTGCAAGAACTTTGATACTACTAATGGAATCAAATTAAAATCAAGAGATAAAAATTTATTCTACTATTATGTGGAAAGGAAAACACATGATAGAAACACATGCAATACCACGCAACCATAAAAACACAAGGAACACAATTATTTTGCAGGGGAACCCAACTAGGAAAAACTCCTCCGTTGCTTTTCATTAATACAGATGAGAATATTGATCAATTACAATGTCTTGCTTCAATCCTGAAGCACACCCAAAAATGCAATTATGATCTCCTTCTCACTGACCTGCTTTGGCCAACAGTAAGCCAATTCAGGCCTTAGCCTTCCTCCTATTTCCTTGCACAATCCTGGAGGAAATTACCTCCTAAATAATAGTGAAATCCCTGTTTCCCTATGCAATTTCTAAAGGAATTGGCCACCTCCTCAATGCAAAAGTTTGTACACTCAACTATTATACAATTGATGATTACAATGTGCCTATTCCTCCACTCCAACTAGGAAATTCGAATTGCATGCATAACTAGGTTTATTTTAGTAAATTGATTAGTTAACAGAGAGATCAATGACTTAACAATTGTTATAACTACTCAACTAAACGCATATTGACTCCACTAAAGACTAGAGCTCAGTTAATTGAGTTTAACTAATAATAACTCCACTAGATTGCTAAATTTTAGCAATCAACCCATGCACAACTCTACTTCTAGCCTATAACTCGATTTTACTAACTTAACTAGGATACAAAGCCATGTCACTCTAGATAACTGCAATCCAAGTCATCCCGTTGATGTGGAAAATCGAGTTTCTCCATTTGACTAAGGCACAAGTTAAATGAAGAATTTTCTTGCTACATTTTAACACTCCCTCTTAGCAAGAAAAGGGTTTTACACCACCCATATCCTACACATGTGGACTCTAATTTGTCTCTTGACAATGTGCTTGTCAAAATATCTGCATCTTGATCCATACTACAACATCATGATTCTCCTCTATACACAATATCTCAAGTGATGGTACCTAATATCAATATGCTTGGACTTGTCATGAAATACTGGATTTTCAAGGAGTTTGATACAACTCTAATTATCACAGTAATTCACAGTAGGATCCATCTCCTGATTGAAAAGACTAACAAGAATTTTCCTAATCCATATGGCCTCGCATGTTGCTTGACTAGTAGCCATATACTGGGCCTCTTCTGAGCTGAGTGTTAAAGATATATGTTTCCTACTATACCAGGAAATAGTTGTTGACCCAACACTTAAGATAGCTCCTAAAGTGCTCTTCGCTTCACACCATCAATCCTCTTGTACCATAGCCCAAAATATGTTGTGCCTCTGAGTTATCTAAGCACATGTTTTGTTGCTTTCCAGTGATCTTGGTAGGCTTCACTATAAACTGACTCAGTTGATTAACTACATAACATATGTTGGGCCTTGTGTTCACCAAATACATCAAGGACACCACCAGATACATCAAGGACACCACAAGTTGTCTATAAATGGTAGTATCTACTACCTCTCCTATAGAAGCATCCTCCTTCCTCTAGTTGGTAGCTAGAGGAGCGTCCATAGGCTTGCAATCTTGCATATGGAATCTCTAAAGTGTTTCAAATGTATACTTCCCCTGACCCACAAACGACTCTCCATCTCCTTGCCACACCTCCAACCCAAGGAAGTAGTGCATCAAGCCCATGTCCTTCATCTCGAAATCTCTTGCATTTTCCTCCTTATGAGACTATATCAACTTCTCATCCCCTGTCAGTATCAAATCATCTACATACATAACTAGAATGAGAAATTTTCCATCTAACATAATATAGTATATATTGGCATCTACTTCACTCTTGGTGAAGACCAATCCACTGAGATACATGTTGATCCGAGTATACCGAGCACAAGGTGATTTCTTGATACCATAAAGGGCTCTCTTGAGTCTACACACGTGTCTCCCTATCAAATGTCTCAAATCCATCAAGCTGCTCTATGTAAATATCTTCCTCAACCACTCCAATGAGGAATGTAGTCTTCACATCCATTTGGTGGATCTTCCACCCTATCTGTTGATTTTGATTTAAACAGGAACGCAACAAATTACAGAGATAACCATAAACATAGATATGCAGTGGAAATAATACTTCATTTCATTAATGTAAAATATTGAAATATGCTTACAAACAGTGATGGAAATAAACGAGCTAGGGTGATGGTAGCTTATCTCTGAGAAGAGATGTGGTAACTACATGCCTCTGAACTGTGTTACAATGAGGCGCGAAGGCCTATTTATTGTTGAGAAACAATGGAAAACCCTTAACATTCCAAAACCTAATCCTAGAAGATGAAACGCCAAATTGTGGGCCCCGTTTGGGTAAATTGGTAAATCAACTTCCCGGGGTCGTAACTTTGGCATACGGTCTCTGTTTGACACGTACAATAGCTCGTTAGAAAGATCTATCTGAGCACTACCACTTTGGGAAGGGCAACATTGATTGATGGACCCATTTTTCCCCCATATTTCCCAAAAAACGTCGTTTAGGGCCTCAAAACGGCTCCAGATTTTCAGGACCTGAAAAACTGCTAAAAATAGTAAGTTGTGCTACCATCAAGGAAACTGAAAAAGCTGAAAGAGACAGTTGTGGGGGTCCAAATGAGATAGGTGGGTGGCCACCAACATCCACTTGGATCATTCCTCCCCCATTAGGAAGCAATGGTTCCCATTGCGTTGAGTTCCTCCCTGAGATGAGGAAGCTTTTGCTGAGCTGGGTCTCTGGTGAGTTGTTCTGCAATCTCTGATGTATCCAGAAATGGTGGAAAGCATGGTCGATGATGGTCCACATTGAACACTCGTGCAAGGGAAGGAATGGAGGAATGTTTTGCTTCAAAGCATTGTTTCCCGTAGCCTTGGTACTGGTGTAAGGACCATGTCGGAGTGGTCTGAGTTTCTGATGGGTTCTGGTAAGGCGTTCTCTCTACAGATGCAACCAGACTTTATCGCCCACCTGAAACTTGTTTGGTACCCCTGTGGGTGAGGAGAAGTTGTTCCTGTGTTCTGTCATGACTGTATCCCTTTGTTGTTGCTACTGCGTGGAGGAACCCTTTGCGGGGGTCATGGATGTACCAACGATCTTCCCCTTACTTTGGGAGTGAACCAGACAGAAAATAAATTTCCTAGTCTGTGAGATGAGCTTTCTGCCTTTCTTAGCAGTGATCAACGAGGTGGCGATAGGTGGGGCTACCTCTGTTATCCTGTATAATGAATTATCCAAAGAAATAATGACAGTGCGAGGCCTTGACTCATACACAGCATGTCACCTCCACAAGTATGGTTGGCCTAATAGTACATCACAAACATCCAGAGGTGTAACATCACACAATACCTTGTCTATGAAGGGCTTGATGCTATAGGGAAGGCGGCACTACTGGCGAACTTTGAGATCTCGTCCTTCATGAAGCCATCCGATACTGTACGGCTGCGGGTTCAGTAGACCCAACTGCTTCACGACCTCTGCTGAAACGAGGTTCTTTTAGCTGCCACTGTCGAAAATGAATTGCAATGGCGAACCCTTCACCCACATCTGTGAGTGGAAAAGGCGCTCCCCTTCCTCTGGATCTTCGAGCTCATTTTTCTGGATCTTGGAAGTGGCAACAGTGGCACTAGGATCTGCATCAATGATCTGCTTCCCTTTGCCATTCCCCTTGTCGGGTTCTGGCTCAGGGTCGGAACATGCATCTGATTTGGAAGCCTTCAACTCGGCCACCAACGACTTCTTGGTCCGACACTCACTTGTGTTATGAGTGGGACTCTTATGGAACTCACACCACTTTCCTGTGTCCTTCTTCGGATTCGTGGTGTTGTTCTTTTCTTGCAGTTTCGACGGGTTGTCTTGGGTCAACTCGCCTTGGCTTTGTCCTTTAGGCTTCGGATTTGCAGATCCAAAGTCTCGTTTCTTTTGTTTGAACTTTTGCTTGATTTTGACAGCATATCGGTACATCATGCCGAGCGAGGAGATGTTCAAGAACTCCATCTCTTCCTGGATGTATCTGTGTAGGCAGCCGCGGTATTTGAGTACCAGATGCAGCTCAGAATCTTTGATACCCAAATGTATGCGAAGGGTATGAAAAATGTTTGTGAACTCTGCCACCTCTTGGTCCTGTCCTTGCCACAGTGTGGTCCATTTGATGTATTTGTCCTCATAGCTTTTGACAAGGTAGTACTGCTCCTTGACGGCATCCCAGAATGAATCCCAAGTGGGTGCAGCTTAAAATAGTGAGCCTGTGCTTTCATCCTTCTGCTCGTAGTAGGTTTCCCACCAGTCCTTGACGTGGGGGGCTGCTTTAAGAAGAGTGAAAACAATCTTTTCCCGACTCGAAAATTCATGAACAGAAAAATAACCCTCTAGTAGATTTAACCATTTATCTACGGCATCTGCGTCTATCTGACCCTCGAATATGGGGATTTCAAAATTAACTTGTACCTTAAAGGGCGTGGCATTTCCAGAGTAGTTGCTTGAAGCCGATGCATCGCTTCTGGGTAGCCGCTGAAGGGTTTGGGAAAAGTTGTCCATCATCGGGTTCCGTTGTTGCTCGAGGGCTTCCTCAAGCAAGATTTTGATAGGATCTCCTGCCCCCTCATCTTTCTTCTCATCCGCCATGGGAAGCCGTCGGGATTTGCGAGGCTGGTCTTGCAAAGGTTCTGTTAGAGTCAGTTTGTTCAGCCCTTTGTCAGAGATCAAAAATCTTTCTTGTATTGCATTTTAGGTGTCCCATTCTGCTCATTCACCTGCATTCCATTTAGGAGCATGCCATAACATGACGAGAGGGCCTTATTTTTCATTCCCCTCATGTCTTGTACCTACTGGCTTAGGTCTTTTCTTCAATGTTTATTAGAGTCCATGACATCCAATGTGTCATATTTTAATAGGTAAAGAGTCATATACATCATAGGTCTAGGGCTACACAAGTTGAGTCATTAAAGTGTCCATAAGGTCAGCAGGCCAGAGGGAGGCTCTATACATGTTTGGCTTTGCAAATTTCATTGTCACATTGATGGATTATGACTGTTCTTCAAAACTCTGTTTTGAAGAAAAGTCAATATTTTGTGTTTATGTAATATTTTCAAAAGTTCTTTGATTATTCAGTTCTCCAGGCAAAGCCCTGGTCTCCTTAGCCAATTTGCATGTCAGCTACCCCTGCAAAAATTTACCAAAAATACTATCATTTTAGTCCAAAATTCAAAAAGAAATGTGAATACAGAGTTACATTAAATTGTGAAAAGTGCCAAAAATAAAACATTATAAAATGGGTTTTGGAGAAGCAAAAATCAAACCCATGTCTCCCATGTATTTATAACAAGTTCCCAAGAGATTCAAATTCATTTTGAATGCCAAACACCAAGAACAAACACTCCAAGGCGAATTTAGTGAGCTAGCACACGATTTGAGTGGTTTTGGTTGAAGTTGGGCAGTCGCAGCGCACAGAAGAGGAGGCGCGGCAAACCCATTGAGCGCGGCACACAGAGCTGCAAAATGTAGTGTGCTTTTTCAAAGGTGTGGCGCACCCATTGAACGCGGCAAACTGGGTTTTGTGCACGGCGCACAGGACCTCCCACTCAAAAATTCATCACCCCTTCATCAAATCAACTCATTGAGTCTTGTTCGTCATTTGGAACGAATTTTGCTGGGTTAAGGGGTCAAAGGAGGTTAAGTGGAGGTGTGGAGGAGCAATTTTTTCATTTGAAGAGCCAAACCACTTCTTGGAAGGCCGCACGGCACACCAGCAAGAGGTCGCAGCGCACACATAGAGCGCGACACACAGAGGGCAGCATCACAGTGAAATTTTTCACTGTCGCGGCAAACTAGAAGCGCACGGCGCACTGGGTTCTTGGCGTGGCGCACACACCAAAAGTGCCCTAATTGCCATCAAAGCCTTTGGATTCGCCAGGTAGGGTCGTTAATCAATGTTTTATCCATTTCATGCTACTATGATGATGATTTTTGGCTTCTAAAGGTTGCAATTTGCAATAAAACTCTCAAACTTTACCTCTCAAATTCATCAAGACAATTGTTGTTAGGGTTTTGAAGAATTGTTTGTCACCAAGTATATCATTTTCCCATCATTTTCTCCTCCCCTTGACTCCATTTGTCCCCAAATCCTATTGCTCCCTATCCCCTAAAAAATTATTACATCCCTATCCCCAATTCCCTTCTACCCATTGTTAAATGTAAAAACCCCAAACCCTACCTCATATATATTTCCCAAAACCCTCCTACATGTCCCTAAACATAATTCCTCCCCATAAAGTCCCTCATCCCTTTATATCATTCCCTTTCCTAACACCCCTGGTTACATTTTCCCTTGGTGGCAGATTTCAACACATCTTAACAGCAGTTTCATACATCAGCAGTCATTCAAGGCAGTTTGTATATCAGCAGTGATGTCGTCTGGTCATTCATCTGAATATGAAGTAGAAACTCAAAGTGATTCATCCACTGATATTAATGTGCCGAGAAGGCCACGAAAGGGTGGCAGACATGTCAGAGAAGAGCCTACTTCCTTAACTCAATTGCAGGCCTGCCCGCTTGCGATGACATGCTTTTAGCAGAGGTCATGCCTTCAATATTGTGAGATGATCGCTCAAATTCAGCATCATCAGGAGTTAGTTCAGTTGTTCGTTTTACATTTGCATGATGATCATGTTACTCTTGCTGGAGTAGGTTTTACCTTGACACCAGCGACCATCTCTCAGGCCACCGGGATACTGAACATAGGGGAAGAGTGGAACAAGGGGCAGCAGCTAGATAGATCATATTATGAACCTTACATCAGGCCTAGCTATTTGAGGCAGCTCAAGGGAGTATTCCCATTTCAGTTTCTGAAGGAATCTTATGCACCGTTGATGAGACTCATCATCGGATACTTTAGTTGTGAAGGTTGTTTCTTGCGCCTCTATGCATACCATATCAGGCTATTGATGCATTTCACAAGAGTGAAATTCATGAACATTCCATATTTTATGTACCAAAACATCAAGCGGATGACCACTCTTGTGCGGAGGAAGAGTCCAGCACAGCAGCACAACAGCATTTATCATTATGCACTCATCAAGATCATTGTTGTGCATCAACTTGGCCTGCAGGGTATCACATGGGAAGACTTCATCTCCCGTGAGTTTTTCACAGCTTTAGCAGCTCATCAGGAGGTTGTTCATGATCTGGGTGAACCTTCACAGCAGCATAGAGGTCAGGAGGCAAAGACTACCATTGTGCCGACATATGTCACTTATCAAAGAGGCATGAGGGGATTGTTTGCAGCAGTACGACGAGTACTATCTCCACCTGGGGTGGAAGGGGTCTTGTTGTCATCATCAACGGCACTAGTATAGGTACAAGACCGAGGCAAGAGGCCTATGTAGGAGGAGGGGCCTTCAGGTGAGCAAGAGACTGACTTCGTTCTCATTCAGGATGATGATACCAACAGGGGCCCTCAAAGTGCACATCTTAGAGAGGTCATTCAGGACCAGCAGACCGAGATCAATGCCTTATCCCTCAACTTGGAGAGGGCTAAGTGGATCATAAAATACTTAGAGTAGATAAAAAAATAGCTTGAAGACTAGCAGGAGATCGTGGAGTTGCAAAACATCCACGAGAATCGCCAAGCTGCCCAACAAAGGAGGATTGAGCTCACTTCATTGGAGCAAGTGATTAATGATGACCGTGAGTCTTGGCTCGAGCGAATCAACATCCACCTGGAGAGGTTGCTGGAAAAGGCTGACAAGGACAATGCATTATTGAGGCATATGGTTGTTCATTACAGGGCACACAATATGAGTTCCAAGGCTCAGATTAGGAGCCTAAAGGCAAAATTGAGGAAGGCGACAAAAAGACAAAAGAAGCAAAAAGAACAAGATCGGATTCAATCTTGGCTGAGGCCTCTTTGACCTAGCATGACATGTGATGAACAAGGTACAGCCCAAATTTCAAGGAATTTGGAGCACATTTTTGCATTTTGAAATTTTTGGGACAAACAATAGGCTTTTTCTCCCTGTGCACCGCGCCACGTGGCACGCGCTTCTCCTAGGGAGCTCCAAATATCAAAAAGTTTATATTTCTGGGTTTTTTATGGCAAGGTATGTATGCTCATGGATTACCTAGGGATTCCATTAAGTTCTGGGTCCCCAAAAGGTCAAAAAACATGCAAAAAATGACCTTACTGCCCCTACTTTGACACACAGGAAGCAGTCTTGGGAGAATGCACTTTTGGAGGGGCAAATGCACACCAAATTGGAAAATTCCACTTGGGTTGGAAAGTAGACAGGTAGGGCTTTCCAACAAGCACACTTGGGCTAAATTTGGACTTCAGAAAGTGCCTCGAACTCAGCCTCAAAGTGGCACGATGCACAGAGGTTTTGGCACGGCGCACAAGGGATTTTTGCCCAATTTTTCACCTTCCAACTCAGAAATTCGGCCAGTATGACTAGTTTTGCTTCTTGGTGTAATTTTTTATCTATCTTGATGTAATTTGGTAAACATGATGTAATTTTGGCACTTATTTACTTGTTCTAGATGATTCATTCACTAAAAAGTGAAAATTAAATGAATGAATCAGTTTCCTAACATATAGAGGCAAGTTGTTTTGATTGCCTAGATTTCAGTACTTGGTTTAGAATCAGTTGGATCAGCTCCTATAATGATGAGCTCGACCCCTAGAGGCAAGGGAATGGGTTGGGCTAGTCTATATCATGTATTCTCTGAGTCACTTTCAAGGTTGGACACTTGGGATTGCTTTGGCATATCATTGTACATATTCTCTGCATTTTTGGCTAAGGAAAGACTAGGGTTTTGCAGCACTGTTTGGGATCCATGTGGCTTTATGTTTTGATGGTGTGCTTCTCTCAGTAATTGTAAGTTTTTATGTGTATCATTTGCCTTACTCTCATCTTCTGCAATTGAACAAATGAAGTGTTAAGGTAGAATCCATAGATTGCTATGCTCTGCCTTTAAGTTTGTTTGATTTTCCGTGTTTTCATCTGTTTAAGGATAATCCTTGAAAGTTTCTTGCTCTCCTTAGCTCCTCACCAGTCTGATCTACCCATCCATTCCCTTTAAAAGAATCAAGACGATCACCTACCTTGCCCCAAATAGACCTCTGCAAAAACTGTGCCTCATCCCTAAGCCCAAATTTGCCTTTCCCTGTTTCAACACAAAAACTCCTAAAAACTCAAATCAAACCTTTGTACTACATACCTAGCCTAAAATTAGCCTTTATTTCAGTCATCTCGAGCCCCATTGATTATCTTTGCTGTGATTGACCCGGATAGAGCCCTCTCCTGTCCTCGTAGGGCTAGCCACGAGGCTGAGCGTGGTTTGATGTGGACCTAGAACCTTGCCTTTTCAGCCTGAGGCAAATCTAGGCTCTAACAAGTTCGACGAGTTCCAACCCTAACTCCTTATATCCCGACCTCGTTGGGGACATGCAAACAAAAACCGAGAAAAAGCAAACCGCTCTGACACCACTGATCTGGATTTAAACAGGAACGCAACAAATTACAGAGATAACCATAAACAAAGATATGCAGCAGAAATAATACTTCATTTCATTAATGTAAAATACTGAAATATGCTTACAAACAATGATGGAAATAAACCAGCTAGGGCGATGGTAGCTTATCTCTGAGAAGAGATGTGGTGGCTACATGCCTCTAAACTGTGTTACAATGAGGCACGAAGGCCTATTTATTGTTGAGAAACAATGGAGAACCCTTAACATTCCAAAACCTAACCCTAGAAGATGAAACGCCAAACTGTGGGCCCCGTTTGGGTAAATTGGTACATCAACTTCCCGGGGTCGTAACTTTGGCATACGATCTATGTTTGACGCGTACAATAGCTCGTTAGAAAGATCTATCCGAGCACTACCACTTTGGGAAGGGCAACATTGGTCGATGGACCCATGTTGCCCCCAGATTTCCCAAAAAACGTCGTTTAGGGCCTCAAAACGGCTCCGAAAGTTCAGGACCCGAAAAACTGCTAAAAATAGTAAGTTGTGCTACCATTAAGGAAACTGAAAAAGCTGAAAGAGACAATTGTGGGGGCCCAAATGGGATAGGTGGATGGCCACCAACATCCACCTAGATCATCTATGCAACTAATGCTAAAATGGTTCAAATGAAGGAGTATCTTGCCACAGGGGAAAATGTCTCCTCATAATCGGCTCCCTTTACCCATGAGAAGCCTTTGGCCAAAAATTTGGTCTTGTACTTCTTGATACTTCCATCAGCTGCATGTTTCACTTTGTATATCCATCTAGAACCAACCACTCACTTGTTCTATGGTCTCAGCACCACCTACCATACATTGTTCTTCGTGATGGAGTCATACTCCTCCACCATGGCATCTACCCACAATGGTTTTGAAAATGCCTCCTCAAATGAAGAAGGCTCATAATGAATGAGTTTTGTCATAAGTGCCATATAACTAGTATACATGTCTGGTGATATCCTCTTCCCACGCAAGGATGTAGCAGCTTCCACATGCCCCTATGCATCCTGCACCAATATGTCATCCTCTCTGGTTCTCTTCCTCCCCTCTCTGGAATATTTTGGTTGAGTGGGTGCCTCCACTCAGCCTTTTTTTTTCTCCTCCACATGTGGCTGCTCCACAACATCCTGAAGCTTTGACTAAGGCTCCTCCTTTGGATCTAGAAGATCCTTCTCTGGTGCAATTCTCAGCTCTCACTCTAGAGAGCTTCTCATTGCCTTCCCTTCATCAAATATGACATCCCTCTTCATCACTATCATCCTAAGTGAGGGAAAATACACTTGACATTTATGAGGTGTCTCTATGTATCCTACAAATATCCCCATCTTAGTTGTAGTCTCCAACTTTTTCATGATATCCTTGTAGACATGACAATAAACTGTAGCTCCAAAAATTTGAAAATGGGATACATTTGGCTTCCTCCCAAAGAAATATTCTTTGGTGTGATCATGCCAAGTATTTTTTGAGCACTCTATTTCTACAAATAAACTATTATATTTCATTTTTCTGCCCACAGATATTGTGGTAGTCCCTGATTATGCAACATTTCTCTTGCAACCCCTAAAATGCTTATATTTTTCCTCTCTGCCACCCCATTTTGTTGTGGGTTGTGGGGTGAAATCAGTTCTGTTCTAATGCCTTCCTTGGCACAAAAATCTTTAAAAGCATTAGACACAAATTCTCCTCCATTATCATTGAATCTCGGGGATTTAATTTTTTGTCCACTTTCATTTTCAACGATTGCTTTGAATTCAACAAATTTTGCAAACACTTCATCTTTCTTCTTCATAAAATAGATCCAACGCTTACAAGAAAAGTCATCTATGAAAAATACACAATACCTATGTTTTGCAACTAAGACTATAAAAACTGGTCCACACACATATGAGTGGACTCACTCCAAGATGGCTCCAGTTGTGCTATCTAAACCCTGGAAGGAGGCTTTGATATATTTTCCAAGAGTGCATCCCTTGCAAACATCATGTTGGTCAAGGTTGCATTTTAGAAGTCATGTGGTGATCTGTTACATGATTTTCAAAGCTCCATGGGGTAGGTGACTCATGTGCCTATGATAGAGTTCTCCAACATCTCGACTCTGAACATTTTATGCTTTACTTCTTAATGTAGCGCATGCATCCAACTCTAGCTTGTAAATATTTTTCACTCTAACACCATTTTTTTACTTTTCCAGTAGCAACAAGCTTTAGATAAGATTTCCCCTCACTAAACACCACATCATAACCTCTATCCTCTAATATAGCTACAAAAATCAATAATTTCTTCAGCCCAGGCACGTACATTACATTTTTCATGTGAATATGGGAGCCTATCTCCCTCTTAAAGCTAACAATACCAATCCCTTTGGTACTATACCACCCATCATATCCAAGTTCTATGTGTATTTGTAAGTCCTTCTCCTCTAGGCTGTAGAAATTTTGAATAATAAACACATATTCAATGGAGATTATCCTGATCATGTACTATTGCGGAATACATTCATAATACATAAGCTCCTCTACGTTGATCATCAATATAGCAGCATCAATAACAATAAAACATCAAGAGCATGCACACATTAACACAGTATGTAACCCGGGGAAGGGTTACAGCTGAAAACCCCACACTATCTGTATATTAATGATTGAGAACATGTAACATTACAATAGTCAATACTTCTCACAAGTATCCAGCACTATCTCCACCTGTCACACATAATACCGCACAGATTTGATCTCCAAATCTATTCCACTGCTTGCCTGCCTCTACTTCTCAATACCTGCACAAGAATGGATGAGAATGGTTGAACCAAACTTGTATTTACCTCAAAAGAATCACTCACACTGGGAATCATGTGAGCGGAGGCTATAATCACTTGGTATTGGCCAATTCTCATTGGCATAACTCAATCCCATTGATTGTGCAAATCCTCATGCACAACTATAGTCACAATTGAACTGAACATGCACTGACATGCAACTGAGTTAACGGATGTATTCTTTAGTTGCATTATGAGTTAATAATTAGTTTAACAACTCATCATTAGTCTATTTGCAGTTAGACTAATTACAACTAGTTTAACCAAGTCAAACTGAACACAACTCCATCAACTCCACAATCAACTCCACCAAACTCAACTGATTGAGTTCTAACTGAAGTCATGCATGCAACAACTCAACTGACCCATAAAGAAAATGTATTTCCTTCTGACAGCTGCATGTGCCACATCTGTAGCTCAAACTGAAGTGCTCCAAGAGAATAAGATAAAGTTTATAGTCTAAATATTATTATAAGACAATAATATTTGACTTTTCTATTTTTGACAGCCAGTCTAAAAATAGACTTTGATCACTCCTGCTGTGATCACTCCTGTTGTAATCACTCCTGCTGTGATCACTCCTACTGTGATCATCCCTGCTGTGGTCACTCCTGTTGTGATCATCCCTGCTGTGATTCAAAAATAGAACTTGCGCCATAATTTGCCTGCGGGCCCACTTAGTGAAGGCAGCTCTTTTCACTAAGCTCCATCATCTTGTTGCAATCTCAACAGTCCCTCTCGAAAAGATATGGATTATCAGCAACCCCTATCCTGCCTCGGTGGTATTCGAATTTGCTCTTGGTGAGAGCCTTCGTCAAAATATCAGCATCTTGATCCTCCGTTGGAATGTATGAGAGTAACATGATCCTCTCCTGCACACAATCTCTGATATGATGGTACTTGATGTCGTCTGTTGAGCTCCCTGCCCAATCTGCATCCTCCTGTCTATACCAAGATCCATATCCCGATGTGCCTCTCTTGAGCCTGCACACATGTGACTCCACCAACTGCTGGTAACCAGTGCCATCCACTACCTCCGCTGAAGTAGCATCCTCCTTCCTCCAACCTCTAGGAAGGAACGCAGTTTTCACATCCAACTGATGAATGTGCCATCCCATCTATGCTGAGAGAGCAAGCATCGTCCGTATGGAAGAATACCTTGCGACAGGTGCAAAGGTCTCCTCATAATCGATCCCCTCTATCTGTGAAAAGCCTCGAGCAACAAATCTTGCCTTGTACTTCTCTACACTCCCGTCAGCTTCCTGCTTAACTTTGTAGATCCATCTCGAACCCACCACTGATTTCCCTTCAGGTCTAGGAACAATCTCCCATGCACTGTTTCTAACAATAGAATCATACTCTTCCACCATGGCGTCTACCCATGCGGGATCCTCCACAGCTTCCTCGAAAGAGGATGGCTCAGTCAAAACACACTTGCTCATAAGAGCCATGTATCCAGTGTACCGATCAGGTGACTGTCTCTGCCTGCGTTGGGCTGTAGGTGGTCCTACAACTTTCTCTGCATCTTGAGCCAGTCGCTCAGCTTCTGTCAAGCGCTTTCGCCCTCTAATGGTTGGTGCTGCATGAGTGGTCTCTTCCACTCCATGAACCTCGTCCTGTGGCTGATCCACGTCCTGCAGCTCATCCTTAGGAACTAATAGCTCCTCATCTGCATGCAAGTGTAGCTCCCTCTCAAGCGAACACTTCATGGCTTTCTCCTCCTGAAATTTTATATCCCGCCGCACAACAGTTTTACCACTGTCTGGCAAATACAAACGATAGTTGTGGGGCGTATCAGTGTACCCCACAAATATCC